>VYZP01008111.1:24662-79480 GCA_013400635.1 Hypocryptadius cinnamomeus | reverse complement strand
CAACTTTTTTATAAAAATTTAATTAATTTTTTTTTTTTTTTTTTTTTGGCTAGGAAAAAAGCAAAAAGTACTTGTGTGAGCACACAGGATTTTGATATCAAAACTTCTCCAGAAACCTTCAGCTGACCAAGCAGGTTTAAGTTACTTGATATCCCAAAACCTGTGGCGAAGAGGCAGGTGTCAAGTCTTGCTGATATAAGAAAGCAATACAAAAACAGCAAGAAAGTTCTTTACTCAGGAATATCTCCGCAACAGACTGAACATGGGGGTTTTTCCAAAAAATATCTTCTAAGATAGTGTAAATAGAAAAGCTAAAAATTCTATGTCTTTATGTGTTTCTGGTTCTTTTTTCAAGACACAAACCTGAACGTCCAGTTCTTAATCACCTTAACTAGATTATTTTTAAGGTCTTTTCCAGCCCAAACCACTCCAAAAGAACCTCTCAGCTAGTAACACACATGCTCCAAGGGGCCCATTAGATCTGGCAGTGAGCTCTGTTTGGACTAGAGAGCTCCATTTGGTTCTGTTACAGGTGTCTAACAGCAGAGCAGGCACACTAGTGACAAACACCAGCAAGTTCAGGTGCCTCTGCAAGGCAGTGAGTTGGCTTCCACAGAGCTAGCATTCCAGGTTTCTGAGTCTCCACATTTATGGAATTCCTTTCTTATTTTAGAGGCAAGAACTTGACTTTCTTTAGCTATAAAAGGATGAGGAGAGAGCCAGGCAAAGTGAAAGACGTTAACAGAGGTCCCACGGGAACAGGACAAGAGCCTACCCTCTGGCTCCGCAGCGTGACACCTGCAGATTTGAAGTCAGGAAACTTGATGCCAGCAGTCTCAGGAACAGCCTGAAAGAGATTGAAACAGGATGTGTTGATGGAGGAAACACAAGAAACACAACATTTCATATAGAGACTATCTGAAGGGGAAACACAGTTTCCTATGACAGAGAACCACCTGCCATGGCCACATGTCAGAGCTGAGGCAAGAGGAAAATCCCAGGCAATGGGATTCAGTGGGAAAATCCCAAGCAATTAATTGAGAAAAATACTCCAGTTCAAGGCATCTTTGGAAAGCTCAAACATTTTTGGTCAGTTGGTTTAAATGCACTGCTCTGCACAGAGATTTACATACACCCCACAGAAACCCTGACCCTACATGGTATTTATACATATTTGCATAGTATCATACTTATCCAACTTTGACCCATTTCACTGATCCAAACAGACCAGGACTTCCCCAAATCTTGCCTTTTGACTGTAAACTCTCAAAGGAATGAGCTGAGAAACCTCTGATCTGTACAGACCTGAGGCCACTAATGAGGATGCAAGGACTGCCCCCTCCCAGGGAGGCCTGCTGTTCATACATGTTTTGCAATTTGTCCACTCATTACACAGTTTTCTTTCTTACTTCATATTTTAAGCACAGCATTAAAATGCAGAAAACTTCCATGTTTCTGCTGCTAACACTAGAGCATATAGCTGCATTTCAATGAAATGGAAAAAAATTAATGCAATCCCTTATAAATCTATGCTGATGAGCAAAGCAAAAGGTGAACAGACTTTTAAACTACTAAACCAGGCTATCTGTGCACTGAATGGTTTGGGTTCCCCTGAATGGGTCAGCAATACTTATGATTCAAGCTAAGAATAGCCACAACCTCTGCAAAACACATGCACAATTGTGTTTTTCCAAAACCAAGTCACTTCAAATTTCCCCATTTCTTTGGAGACAGCATTTGCCTTGCTGCTCCCAGATTTCTCTGCAGAGAGGCTCTGCAGCTTGCTCTTCCTTTGTTCCAGACAGGGCTGAGACAGGCAGGGCTGCCCCAAGATCATAAGAGATGCTGAAGGACAGTGACTCAATTTCTCAAGTTCCCTGCCAATAACTCTCACATCCCTATCAGCTATCTCTGGGTCTTGGTCTTGAGGTGGCACCCTGCAAACCACTCTGCATGGCCAGGCATTAAGATTATTTCAGTTATCTGTTGTCTGTCCAATAAACAGAGGACCCAGGAAAAGACTCCTAAACATGGCCATGAAAGAACAAGTACTCTCTAACTACCAACAGGGCTAATGAACTTGTAGAGATCACTTTGATCTTTGGCAGGATACAGCCTCCCTGCTTGCCTTATTAGAGACAAACAAGGCTGCAATCAAAAACCAATCCTCTGTGCTTCCTTTGCACAAAGGGTGGTTTCCAAACTCCCTGAACTCTGCCCCTCAGCCTGTTGCTGACCACCCTGACACAAGCAGTGTGGAGAAATCAGCATCACTGCCTCAGCCAAGCCAACTGACTTGCATTCAGCAATAAGCAATTAAATGGGTTCTTTTGCCTCATGTGCCTGTACAGCCTGTACATGCTGTAAACGCTTCAACCTCAATTGACTCCTTGCTAAATGATTTTCCTTTGTTGAAATGATGCTGATGCAGCTCCCAATTCAAATTCTTAGTTAAAATGCAATTTTTTTCTTAACATTTCCTGGCTATAGTTGGTAATTGACTCCTAATGGACTCTGTCATGGTTGAAATGATGCTAGTGCAACAACAGAAACTGCTTCTCTGCCCACCCTGTTGTGCCTATGCACTACATGCCTGCAGAGAGGCCCCAGCCAACATTTAGGGCTGGCCTCCCTTGCCTTGGCACCCTCAGCATCTTTCCAGCCCCACTCTCTAGCCCTTTTTTTTTTCATTCCCACCAGTGACAAACTGCCTTCTTTACAGGGAGATATGCCAGCCATGGCTGAGCTTTCCCAGAACAACCTTTCAGGGAATTCAATGCACAAGGTGCCCAGTTATATTACACTCATCACACAGCAGGGACACACATGGGACACGACACACCAAAAGAGTGTTTCGAGGAAGTGGTGGCCATTAGGCACACTTCAAGCAATAACTGTCTAGAATTCACTGCTTCTCTCCTCTCTCTGTACAGAATCTTTTGGAGAAAAATGACTCAAGGGCTCTCTGTTCACAAGGTGGAGGGACAGGAATTCCCAGGGACTCACTGAAAACATCTGAGATTTTTTTAATAGCCCTTTCCTACTGAAGGTGCTGAATTTAGATCAGTCCATGCTGTCCTCCTCTTTCCAGTAAGGGAAACTGAGGTAGCACCAAATGTGAACTGAAAGCTGTGTTCTGGGCTCCTTAGACTGCAGCTCAGCCCGTGGAGAGATAGCAATAGCTCCCAGAATACAAGAGTCCCACAGCAGGGCTGCTCTGATCACAGCTGAGGATCAGGAGAAAGGCATGTACTGAGCTTGGGGAGATGCTGCTGAGATCCAGGAGCTGGGGAGAAAGGAAAACTTGAACTAGAAAAATAAGGCAGGTGAAAGACAATGGGTTTGTGGGCCAACCGTACACAGCAGTAACAGAATACACTTGGAAGAAGCAGGGAGACAGATGTTTCTCCTTGCCATGATGCATTAACAGTTGGCATTATTTCATCCCTTTTCTCAGGCAGGGAAAGAGAAACAGGACTTAAACCAGCATTTTTCAAATGGGAGAGAGACCGAGAGCACACCAGGAGACTCTGACAATGGCTGCCTTACACCAATCTGCCTTCCAAAGACATAACCAAAAAACATCTGCCAGAAGACAGCCAGCAGTTACTCCCACCACCCAGAAAGGGCCTGATCCCCATAGGACTGCTGCAGAAAATGTTACCCAGCCAGAGCATAAACAGGATAAAGGGGGGAAAAAAAGAAAGATAAATGTTTACAGGCTTCTCTGTCTCCTTCTTCTGTGGCAGCTTCTTCTTGGGAGCCTTGCGCTCAGCACGCCTCTGCTCAGTGGTGGTGTCAGCAGCTGTGATGAGCTTCTGCAGGTCCTGGGTTCTCTTTTCTCTCTCTTTCTTCCTGGTTTCAATTTTACGGAGCTCCTGGATGAGGTATTCTTCTTCTGCCACCTGCAGACCAGAGCACGTCAGGGCAGTCAGAGAGCAGAGGAGGCCAGGCAAGGCAAGGGGGCCATCTACCGATTGCAGCTCTGCCCTGGGCCAGCCCGGGAATGATCTTATGCTCCTGCCTAACTTCTTGGATTTGTAGAGCATGTTACACTCCATAACCTTACCCTGCACCCATGGCAATGCCACTCTACAATCTGGCAGGTACTGTATCACAGCATTTATGATGCACCCTTCAACAAATCATAAATTACTAATCCCATCTTCCAGAGACCAAAAGCACAGAAGGGTTAAAAAGCCCAAATATGCTGTAGCTGCAAATACAGTGTTGTGAAAAGAAAGAAACTCCCCTCTCCAGTCACAGCATATAGAACCTAGAGCAGCTATGCCTAGTACTGACACCTGTCAGTGGGGTGAAGAAGCAGAGTAAGTCATGTATGAACTTGTCCTTGGAGGGAACTAACTGAAAAGGATGCTCTCCCCCGGCCTATGCAGAACACACTTAATCACTGAACTGTAGGACATAGCTTCAACACAGAGAAGCTTCAACACAGAGAAGAACTAAGCATGTAGATTTAGTCTTTGATGCTTTCTGGAAAGATTTTTACTCTCAAATAAATAATTCTCTCTCCATGAGACTCCAGTACTCATGACGACATTGAGAATTTGCTTCTATCAGAGGACTAATACAGTGTCACTGAGAAGGTCCAGAGACCATTACTCTGCTCATGTAGGCCTCTCTCCTGGATAGTCAGATTTCTCAATGATTGTCCTTTTAAACTCCTTAAACAGACATTAACCCGACAACAAAAGCTGTACTCAGGTGTTGCTTTTTTCTTGTCCTTCCCTTCTTTACCTTTCCCACCCTCTGGCCTGCATCACACACCTACTGTTTCAACTTCTCAATCTCCTGGAGAAGTGATGCTCTCTTCCCCAAGTTACCTGCTCTGGTGTCCTATTGTAAAGCCTTTCCAGCTGTTCCTTCCTTCGTCTCTCATGGCCAGCATCAAAGACTGGGATTTTTAGGTCTGTGCCCGGAGCTGCACGAATGTTTGCCAGCTTGGCACAAATGTGGTAATACCGTTCCTTCAGGTCCTCCACTGACCTTTTCTGTGGAAGACATCACAGGATGACAACATTATGGAAGAACTAAGCAAAACCTTGTGCAGTAGCCACCTAAGGACCACATGGATGTCACATACAGTACAAGAGACAGTGCCTGGGAGGAAGGCCTAGCAGGGACCCTTGCAGGTGCCGGGGGAATGACAGGGAAGGAGGAGTTTCTCAGTGAGCTCCACGAATTAACTGCCACGGGTTCACAGCTACCACTTTAAAAATACCCACCGAAAGATCCAACAGTGCTGAGGGTTTAGAGACAATACAGCAGTGGAGCATCCCGAGCAGTGAAGATAAAAGGATGCAAGGAGAGTTGAGAGGAGAAAGCCTGCAAGCAGGAAACTGCAACAAATGTGCAGGTCTCTGAGTTGCTCCAGACAATGGCCATTCAAGTCACAGCCAAGGTATCAGTGGCATCAATTCACTGCCCATGATTTCATGAACTGAGCTGTGTCCCATTAACCCCAGCCCAAAAGATGTTTGGGCTGCTCAGCTGGGCATACTCTTTGTTATTTTACTTTGCTCTTCATGTGAGCATTTCAGAGGATAACAAGGAGCTGATCTGTAAATGTCACATCATTCCATATGTCACCAGGAGGCATGGAACCAGTATAGTAGATCAGCAATCATGACACCAGGGTTGCAATTTCAGACCACTGATGGTCCCTGCTTCACAGCAGAGATGATGGAAACCTGCATCATGTCAGACCACAAGTCAGGAGCAGCACTAGGGAGAAGTCCCAGCCCCCAGCGTTCACTGGCAGACCCTTCTCCAAGGGCCTAAACTGAAATCCAGAACACCTAGCCTGCTCAAATGAACCCCCCAGCTGCCTTATCTTCAAGGAACAACGAGCTGTTCTCCTAGCAGGTGCAAACCTTCTAACTTTCTAATAAAACACAACAGGGAATGAGAACAAGTCACAGCGGATTTAATTACAAACAAAGCAAACAGCAATGCCTTGTGCTGGAAATCCAATATTCCTTGCTGCCAATAATTCATTATTTTCCCCTAATTAAGTTGATATAAAGGGTAATTTGGTCTTTCAAGTGCAGAAAACCCTGCACATGCCATGGCAGCAGGTTGCTAGCAGCAACTTGGCCCCCAGGACTCACCTTGAACTGCTGGTGATCGTAGCGGTCATGAATGACTACAAAGCGCAGATCAAAGCGCCGAGCCAGGTCAAAGAGATGGTCTGTCTCAGCTTTGGTCCACGCATCGTCGTGGAGATACATCTGGTACTCCTGCTCTGAGTAGACAGGAACCTGCACTGTCTGTGGAGAGAAGAGAAAACCATGGAGGCTCTCCTGCAGCACTGCCCTCCTCACTGCCAAGATACCTGAGCCAAGAGCATGAGCACAGCACTGACAGGAGGGGGCTGCCAGGAGCCTGAGCAATGAGTCCTGACAGGAAACATGATGAGCAGGCAGGGGACTTGATATGGAGCAATGTGTGATCCCAAGGCCATAATGTGACATTCAGAGAAGCCTACCAGGAACTACTGCCTAGGAGGCTGAAACCTGTTTCAGATGGCTCACACAGGCAGAGGTCAGCAGCCCACATCCTGACTATGGGTTTCAAAATTTCAGGCTAACATGAAAATGAAACAAAGATTCAGCCAGCCTCCCTGCATTCCTCCCATATAGCAAAACCAATACCATGGCACAAAGTGCTCTGACAGTTGACTCTCTACTTGGGTTGGGACAGGCTCACTTGTACAGGAAGAACAGGAAAGGCAAGGAGCAGTAATCCCCAGCCTTTAGCACACCTTCTGCTTTGATACTCAGACTACTTCTTTCATGTTTGGTGCAGACAGCATCATGAAGATCTGAAAGACTGTGTACTGTACAAGTGAAGGCCATAAACTCGGCAAATAACTTCGTCCCTCCCTTTCCCATAGATCTTTTCCCCAGCAGAATGACAGAGCCAAATGACAGTCCAACTCTCACAGTGTCCCAGGGGCCTGAAGGACCAAGCCCACATTACTGTCCCCAGCCTGGGACTGCTCTGCAAGGGCTCTATCCAGAACACAAGTGTCACATGAGTACTAAAGAAACAGTAAAATACTTACTATATATGGGGAAATCCCAGCATGTGGTAAAGCAAAAGTGTAAATAAGCCTGTGCTTTCCTCCCTTATTGCCCCTCACTCCCTTCCTCCTGCAGCAAAACTGCTCAGCCTGAGGAGGTCCTGCCTCCAGAAGAAAACAGTGTGCATGCAAGCAGCAGATGTGCTTCAACACCTCTGCGGTTTTGTGTCCTGTCACCAGGAAAGTCATCCTCATGCACTCTCTACAGCTCAGAGGAGCATTTCCAAGCCTTCAAATAACAGCTTCTTTAGGTCTACTGCCCTTCCTCTATCACTTAGACACAGAAACTCAAAGGTGAAGCAGATATCTAGGGGATGCACTGAACCTCAACCTTCAAGTATCACTTCCACCAGGAGCAAAGCCATCTTACCAGACACTGTAAGGATGTCCCATGCACATCATGAAACAAAATAATTTCTAGAGGAGCACACACACATGAGAAGAGCCAGCAGGGCCCTCAGCAGTGGATAGAAGGGAAGATGGCAGATGCCTCATAAGACAAGAGAACGTGACAAGAGCAAAGAAACCTCCAAAACACTTCCACAGCCCCCATTCACGACTGCTCAGGTGAGAACCACTGAGAGAAATCAGAAGGTGGGAACAGATGGAAAGTTTGAGCCAACCACAGGCTGACTACACATTCAAATGCAACAGAACCATGAAAAGGCAAATATGATCCCCAGAGAGGGATTTCCAGCAGAAACTGGCAGTGTTTCAACTGCACAACAAGAATACTGGCAGGAATACCAACTACAACACTACTGATCCCTGGTCAGGAAAGAAGCACTGAAATGGAAACAAGTACAGAGAAGAGCATGAGTAATGGGGTGGTGAGCCTGTCTTCCTACAGCAGACTGGAAGAGAACACAGCCTAGCAAAGGAAGTCTGAAGGAGAATCTGACTGCAGGCTTCAAGTATGCTAGATGAAATGAAAGGAATACTCATGGGAAGAAAAGAACAACTGAAATAAGAACAAAGAAATTGACTTGCAAAGAAATGCCAATTTAACACGGAAAATTTAACCTGGAAATGAAATGGAGCAAAGACAGTCTAGAAGAGCTTCCCAAGGAAGCACAGGGGCAGGAAAAGCCAAGTGCTTTTCAAAAGGAACTTGATCAGTTTATGAAAGGGACTAGATTGTGGGAGGACCTGAAAGAGCCAAGAGGAGGATTCAATGGCCCAGAAAACCTCTCTCAGTCCAACATTTCACACTATAAACTCACAAAATTATGAGTATTAAATTAGCTGAAACTGTTCAGGATCCTGGAGCCACAAGACAGCTCTGTGAAAACATCAGCACAATGCCTAATAGAGGTAAAAATTCAAACCAAACAGTAAAAATTATGAGGGAAATACAGAAAAACAGCCCACATAAATCCACCATGCTCTCATAAGTGGAATGCTCACTCCTAGTCCACACATTTCGCAAGAAAGGATATCTGAGAACAAGAGAGCACACAGGAGGGCATGTCACATTACAGAGAACACAGTACACAGCAAGGACAATTTACTACATCATGTAACACAAGATCTTCGAGGGACTAAACCTCAAGGCAGCAGTTTGAAATGAGCAGAAGAAAGCACCTTTGCACACCACACAAAATTAACCTGAAGAACTCATTAGCATGGGTTACTCACGAAGCAGCTTTCTGCCCTAAATGTACCTAGCAAGAATTATTAAACACAAATTTCAAATTAAGAAATCCTTAAGCCAAAGACCACCAGAAAGTAGGAAAATATGTATTTGCCCCATTCTCATACTCTTTCACTAAGCCTTTACTGATGGTAGTCAAAAAAAACAGTATTGGCTGAGAGAGGGCTTTGCTCTAACACCAGCAAAGCTGCTTTTATACTCCTATTTCACACCCTGAAACAAGGCTCAGTGTACATGGTGAAACCCAAGTTCACATTTTGGATCTCACAAAAAAGAGGAGGGAATTGTATTGGAGACTGGAAGCACAGAGAAAAGGGAAAGCAACAGAGCAGTGACACAGCAGCTCAGTTAAACAGCTTGAGTGACCAACAGGAGAGACTACACAGGAAAATAGGCTCATACTACAGGAAAATAGGTTCATGCCAAGGGGAGAGAAAGATTCAGGCAGAAGTATCAAGTATGTGAGACAAAACCCACAAAAGAGTCTGGAAAAGTAAGTAAATTTCCTCTGATAAAGCAAATATCTGCAAAACTTCATCAGTGCCTTCAACTTTCTCAACTACACCACAAAAGTGACAACTTGCTCCTGATATTATGTAATTGTGCATTTGCAGATGGGAGAGGTCTGTACCATTAATCTAAAGGTTACAGCCTTGCTGAAGGCTCTTCTGTCTGTCAGCTCACAGTACCTGATAAAAGCTAAGGAAATGAGAATCATATAATTAAAACACCCAGATGTGATGTGTGGTCCCCTCTGATAAACTCAGTTGAACTCAGCCAAAACCAGTTCCAGCAGTAGAGTCTTAGAGACAATTAGCCTCACAAAGTTTCACTCAGACAGCTAGGTAGGTGCCTCGACTAAGTGAGTCATTCTTCAGACTTCCACCCCAGACATCAGAGAAGAGATACCACAGGAGGCTCTTACCAATGTCCCAGCTACAGGAAAAGCATCAGTCAGAGCTTGAGCCTTCTAACATATAAGGTCAACCAACCACTTAACTCTGCAGGAAGTCAAGCTTTGTTAGAGCTGATGCTCCGTGGGTTACAAACTTAAAATATTGTATACGGTTACACACAAGCAGAGCTTTTGTGGAATCATGTTAGCACACGGTTTTCTCACTCTTTCATATCTGCATCATGAAGGGAGTTAAATTACATTATGGAAGCACCCTAACTCTGCTCCTTCCTAACTTTGGAGGTCCTGACTTTGAAGTATAAATCTTGATGTAGTTTTCTTTGTGCATACACATAAAAGGCACAGCCACTCAAAGCAGATACATCTGGGACAAAAGACAGCAGGAGATTACAACAACACATTGTGACAATTTAATGTAAGATGCAAAGAACAGGAGACTGCACCACACTGATACCACGAGAGCAGTTTCAGAGGGAAAGCAAAGTAATTCAGCATCTGTGCTGGAATCTGGCCAAGAGGTTGCAAGCCACCTTTTTGGCCATGAAGCTCAAGCCATTTTTTTCATACTGAGCAAAGTAGCAAGATTTCAGACTTTTATGTCTCACTCAGAATAGAATATTTTTTACTATCCTGAGACTGTAATCAGGGGGAGGTTGTTGGTCAGGAACAGAGGTAGATACCACGAGTTCTCCTCACCAAATCCATGACTGCACACCTGAAACACCGGGGTCTCTACCAAGCTCTGACCACACACAAAGCCTGCTTTGCCTGAATGATTTAGAGACATCAGTCCATGGTCACATGGCTGCAGGTCATGCTGCAATTCAAAATGCAATTACCAAATCTAACTCAGCCTTCACGTGTTGAAAGAATCAACTTCCCATCTGGACAGCCAAGAAACTGACTGAAGGGTATTTTCCAGCTGGTGTTCCTATGCTTTTGTTTGAAAGTGCTCCCACTTACCTTATTAAATCTGGCAAAAGGGTAATCCTTCCCTTCCTCTGCTGCCCTCCTCCAGTGGTAGAACATCGCTCCATCTTTCCTCGCTGGGTTGGTGAAAGGCATCCACTTCCAAGGCCGGACTTTCTTGGAGCCCAGTTTTGCTTTGACTGTTCGATAACCCTGAGTTGTATCACTTGGCAGCAGCGGAGGTGCATCCCTGTGGTAGAGAAAAGTGCAGGTGATGAGAAGCAAGAACAGTCCAAGACAAACGCAAAGAGATTTCAGGCTCAGAACTCTTTTTGCAGATATAAAAGCAGTTGAGATTAAGAGAGAATTAGATACAAAGGCTAAGAGCCCTGGTTTGTCTGCATTAGACTATTTTGCCTATATCTAATTAATTTCCTATATCAAGTAAACCCCTCAAATTTAGAATAGAGAAAACAGACACTGTCCATGACTAAGAGAAGGACACAAGCATAGGCCGAGCACAAAGAGGAATCAATCTGGGAGGCGAGACTGCCCCTGGTTTCAAGAGGATGCTGCCCTGCCACCAAAAGCCCAGGCCACCCCACAACCTGCACAGATGACCATGTGCTCTTACTTTTTGTCAGAATAGAGAAGTGCATAAACTTCTCGGTGCATTCCTTCTGGCCTCTTAAACGTCAATGTCTCTGAGGATTTCTTGGATTTTTTCTGAAACAAAAAAATTGCACTTTAGATTCAGAAGTAGAAATTCCTGAGGGAACATTTAAACTGTATAACCTGGTGCCCTGTGATGGTTTTTACTTTTATCTGGTTTTAGACACCTTGAATTTCTCCAGGAAAGTGCCTATTCTTGGTGGAAGACACTGACAGACAAAATGTACCCACTTTCAGTGATAGGGCTCACCAGTACCCACATTTGCTCTTGCTGATAACACACTTAAATTCCAAGCTGAACATCTGGCTGTAGATTGCAGGGGCTGGTGCACTAAGTCTTTTCTTACTAGGCAAGCAGTGTCCTCCCTCAGAAGTATTAATGCCTTTAATTACAGGATTCCCTACCTTTTCAAGTAAGAAAATGTCTTCCCAGTTTTTTATAGTTTTTGTCACTTTGTTCTGCAGCAGCTTCAGTTTTTACCATCTGTGATTACACCCTTGCAGTAGCCTCTTGGCAAAACCCCCAGTGTCACCTACCCAAGTTCTCTGGTCCCAGCTCTGCTCTCCCATTTACACAGCAAACAATTTTTTTGACACTTTTCTCATAAGAGGAATTCAGTGTACACAACTCAACCTGGCCCCTAAACTCTTGACAGAATTGATGGCCTCTAAGACACAATCCAACTCACACCCATATACAAGTTTATCAGTAATCAACTGTATGAGGTGATCAGCTTTGGATTCAGGTAGGTACAGTAACAGCCACACTAAGAAGTTACACTTTATTTAAGAGGGAAAAGTTTACTGAGCATTTGGTCTAACTGTACCACCTTTATAACTACTACCCCAGACACTACTACTACATACTTGCTTACTATACCACTACCAAATTTTAAATCAGAATATTTTTCAGTAGTAAAACTAACATTGCATCATAAATTGTGCTAAATCCATACAATGACCTTTATCAAATTCAAGATTCCACTGAAACAATAAGTCCCTGTCACCTCGGACTACAACTACTTTCCATAAAACTTCATGACAGACACGCATTATATCAGCACCTTTTCATCCCTAATCAAGCACCTTTCTCCTAGTGTGTCCATCACTTGCCCAGCAGCAATGTAAGGCCAACCAAGGCAGTTACCCACAGGTCACCACACACCCTGTATGAACACAGGCTTCTGGAAATTCCCCAAAGTTCCCAGATTTATTAAAAGTTAATATCAGCAGGCCAGAGATCAGCTCAGCCAGCTCTTTTAGGAGTTGAGAACAAATTACTTGGTCATGCTGATTTAAATGTTTTTATGCCTAGTAATTTTTATTTTAACATTCTCAGTCACTAATGGACTGGAAAGTACTTCATGGTTCTCTTGTGATTTCAAGACATCAATCTGTTTCTTTTCTAATTGAGAACAGATCTATTTCCTGAGCGAGAGCTGCACTGTTATTAGTAACTTTGCACTCTCCATGTGATAACAGCTTACACCTTTGGTTCGGCTTTGTTTCTCTATTTTGTAGAAATTCAGAATGTTTCATTCAATCCCTCCTGCATGCCTCCCAGGACTTTCCACTGCACCTTCCCTTCCTCTCTCTTCCCATTACAGTTAACTTGAGGAGAAAACCACCTTAGTCCCAGCCCCAAAGAGACAGCCAGCAACCAGTACTCCTTTGGCTCTCTGCTGCCTAACACACAAGCACATTCAAACCAAAGAACTCACAACTCCAAACACTCAGTGCCAACACTCAGGCTGAATTCAGCCATCAGGCTGCTCACCAGTCACTGTTCACCAACACAGCCCATGACCAGCAATTTCAACATTTCAGCCTTTAAATGACTGAAACTCACTGGTTTTCCATCACACCAATTATACTGTGTGCCCTAGCCCTAGCAAGGCAGTGAAACCACAGTGCTTCTCTTCAGAGACAAACGTTTCAGTTTTGATTTTTTTCCCTAAATATACAGGCTTTACTTCAAATCAGACCATCTCTGTACCAGAGAGCTCCCTGGGCTCATTTCAAAGCACCTCCACATCTCATAACTACTCCTAAGTTGACCTTCCCAACACCTTGCAAAACATGGGACACCCATGACCTTGCCCAAATTTAAAACACAGAACACAACAAGATACTGTAGCACATTACCACACAGAATGCAGCACATCATGTCACACATCCTTAACAGAGCTTACTAACTTGCCACATTCCCCCAGGCAATGCATCCCACTTGTCCCAAACCCCAGACACACCTTCCCCACACAGGCTGCAAGACTTCTGTCATTCACTCGAGTCAAACAATATTTTCTTTCTTCTAAAACAAGATTGTGTTGTATTATTTCCATTTGTTTTGGGGCTAGATACTTCACAAAATGAGAGTTTTAGAGACAGCTGGGAATGTCCTGGGGCCTGGCCCAGCTCAGCAGGACACAGCTTACCCAGCTCCAGCTTAAATCCCACACCAGATGCCATGGCACAGGTAACTAAGAAGGTACATGCTTAATTCCATCTTTTCTTCCAATATTCACCCCAAACACCACATGCAACGTCCGTGAGTGCCTAGAAATCACGCAGCAGCCCCTCAGGGCACTGCAGTTCACCTTATCCGAGTTGATGATGTCCTTTTTGTTGATGGTGCCCGTGTTCTCTGACTCCACGCCTCCCAGCTCCAGGATGTCCCGTACATCTGCCCCCGTCGCCATGTCTCCGCCTGCCCTCTGGCCTTCTCTGCGCCGTCCTGTCCGTCCCCTCCAGCTCTGGGAGGGCGGGAAACCGGGGGTGGGGGGTTAACTCCCGCGGGGGTACCCCGGACTCACACAAACACGCGTAGGTGCGTGTGTATACACATACACGCACGTATATCCGCGCACACACACGCGTATACATGCACACGCACACTCACACACTTATATCTACATAGACACACACCCCCCTCGGCCGCCTCCCATCCCCCCGCCAGGCCCAACAACGGGGCCTTGCACCCGGCGGGTCCCGGGGGTTCCGCACGCCGCGCCCGCGGCCCGCAGCCCCGCGGGGGGATCTCGNGGCCCGCGGCAGCGCCCGGCCCCAGCCGGGTCCCGGCACCCCTCGCCCCGCTCAGGGCGTACAGCCCGCCGCAGGCGCAGCTCGCTCCCGGGCCAGGAGGTGGCAGCACCGCCGCGCCCGACCGGCGCCTTCGAGCCCGGCCCGCGCGGCGGGGAGGGGGCGCGGTGGGGAGGGGGCGCCGCGAATGCGCTCGTCGCGCCCACTGTGGCCCCAGTTGCCGTGACCCCGTTCGCTCGAGGACTCTGTGATGGGTCGCTGCTCTGCCGAGGTCCCGGGGCTGACCCTAGTTTCTCATCAGCAGTTTTCCCGTCTCCTTTCCCGAGGTGCTCGCTGGCGGCTTTGCCCTGTCCCGTTCTCGCCGCCAGCCGTGCCAGGGGCCAGCCCGGTGCCAGCCGGACCTCACGGCACACTCGGCTGCTCGGCCTGGCTTCGTGTGCCACAGCGTGCGCTCCTCGCCCTCATGCTCTAGGCTCCAGAGCCGCGGCGCTCACATGAGGCAGCTCGGAGTGAGTTTTATTAATAAGACTGTCCTGTTTCCTCTTCCCTGTGGGAAGAGATGGGGGAACAAGGGAAGGGGAGAAAACAGTGGTGTGGGGCCAGCCAGGAGGGACTTTGAGAAATCACCTTCCTGCGAGATCGAGGCAGGGCAAGGCTGCCTGGCAGAGGTTCGCCTGAAGCAGATGGATTCTGCACAGGGCACAGAGATACACTGGGACCTTCCGGCCACCTCGGATAGCCCAGGAGGGGGGGTGCCTCTGAGAGGAATCTCTTCTCCTTGCAGCCCTGGGATGAGCTGAACCCCACTGGCTCTTGCACAGAATCCCTCAATGCCAGCCAGGCTGTGCTAAAGTTACCACCATTCCCATCCTGCTGGTGAGCCCTTCCCACGAGGATTGGCACGTCACCTCTGTATCAGGGCCCAAACAATGCCCGTGTGCCACAATGGGAACTGCTGACACCCCCAGAGTACCATCTGTTGTCCCCAGAAATCATTTAACCCCTTTTCTACACCTTTCCACACTACCAGAGATGGCTTTAGCACCCTTCCCACAAGGACAGAGCTGATCCTGAGGTTTTGCCTGCCCTATTTGCTCTCAGCTCTGCCTCATCTACCCAAGTCCTCCCCCATCAGTGTGTGTGGACATTGCCAATAACTTCTAGCACATTTCCTTGCTCTCTTGCCACAGCTGGCCTAGAAGTGGGATCCACACTCCCCCAAGGTGGGCTTGCAGAAGGAGACTAGGCTTTCCCAACTTTTGCGGTCTCTGCCGGCCTGGCAAGCCTGGCACTGCGGCTCCATGGAGAGCTTTGTAAAACCAAAAAAGGGGCCTCTGGTTTTGCCTCTCTTTTTGCCACTCAAGGCGGGTTGTTCGCAGTCCATCTATCCTGTTAAACGGCGCTTAAAGAAAACAAAAACCAATTCCAAAAATAAAGCCTTGAGACAGATGGGGCCATTCAGCACGTTTTTTTGATTATATCTCCCACTTGTTGCTCTGCCTCCCCCACACCTCTGTGAGCCTCGGGAGCTGTGTCCTACCTGGAGCAGTATGGACCTGGAGGTGAAACACATTAGCCGGGTGCTTCTGCTAATGGGCTCATCAGCGGAGCAATTAGCACTGCTTCAGGGGGGCCTGCAGTTATTGTTTCTGGCCTGGAGTTATTGTTAATGGCCTGGAGTTATTGTTAATGGCCACTGCATCCCAAAGCTAGCAAAGGGGAAAGGCTGGAAAGCTGAGTCACGTACCTAGTCCGTCATTGAGAGTCCTGTACTGGGACTGTGCCCAGATCTGACCACGAGGGTCCTGCCTTGCCAGGGCACAGGGAGTATCGAGGGAATGCAGGGAATCAGGGAAAGCCAGCAGAGCCCAGTGCTTCTGTGCCCTGGAACTCGGGCATCACTGTCCTGTCACTGCAACACCATCACCCACCTCCAGCTGTCCTGGATACCAGGCATGTCCAGGTTACCAAGCCTAAGCGATCTGCCACCAAGCAACTGGGGGAGAGATGTGGCCCCAGATTTAGCCCTGGCAGGAAGGCCCCCTCCAGGCCAGCTCCTCGCCCACCTCAGGATGCTGGGGAAGGATGCACTTTACCCATGCCCTGGCTGCCGGGCATGACCAAAGGTGGCCCCAGGCCAGAGGTGTGCGTGCCTTCTGACCAGGGCTCAGGGTGTGTGTGTCTCCCAGCCTGGCACCAGCGGAGGAGGACAAGTGCAAACACTGTGGCCAGTGGGGCAGGAGAAGGTTATCTGGGGCCCGGCAGTGGAAAAACTCTCGGTGTGTGACTAAGGCACAACAGTGCCAGGTGTGGGTCCAGGCAGGGCAAGGGAGCTGGGAGTTATCGCTTCCCCGTGGGTTCAGGTGCCTGAAGCCAAATGTTTCCTAAGGGTGCGGTGACAGCCACAGCCCCGTTATCGTGGCACCTGGCCCACCCCAAGCAGCATGGACATGAGGACCTTCCCCCCATGGGAGGGATGGGGCACTTCCCACTGCTCCTGCGATGGGAGACTCAAGCCCTGGGAGCATACTTCAGCAGGGACACCTTGGTCCTAGGGACCCAAGCTCTGGCCTCATGGTGAGGAATGTTCTGTGTCAGCCTGTCCAAGCACCCCCAAATTATCCTCCCACCCTGGAGCACCCACGCTGTGACCCACCCACAGCACTCTTGTCCCCTCCCCAGCTCCATGCTGTCCCCATGGACCACAGCATCCCAAAGGTTAAGCCCTGGCTAAGGAACCCTCAGATCTGCAACACTCCTTCTCCCTATGGATCAACAATCCCAGACCAGCTGTGGGATCTGTTAGCTGTAGCATGGGGGATTCCCATGAGCTGGGTCATCCCCAGACAACAGAAACACACTCAAGTTTCTCTTTCACCCCTCTCCAGCTCTGAAGACCCCAGGGCCCTTCTCCAACTGGCAGGTACCAGGCCATACTGTGGCCATGACTCACACTTCTGCTGGGAGGTGTTTCTCCATACCTTGCTCCTTCCTTTACTCCCTTGCCTCCTCATTGGACCAGGTCAGCTGTACCCCAAAACCATAGGGCTTAAGACATTTCAGGGAGCTCTGCACAGTTCCCAGGGTCCTTTCTGACAGGAAGTGGCCCAGGTGGAAAAGGAAGGGAGACATGGCCTAGCTTAGGGTTCTCCGGCTGACTGCAGGTGCACGCACCACAGGGATTGCACCCCAGCCGTGCCTCTCTCAGTGCTGCCAAAGGTGTTTTCTTGCTGCCCTCATCACTTTGCAGGGCAGGTTTTGCTGGGGCAGGACTGGCCTCCCTCATCCAATGGAGAGTGTGTCTTGGCCCAGGCAATTGGAAGAGGGTGTTTTTTATTAACAACAAATTAATCGTAATTGTCTTTTCCACTACAGCCACTCCTCCCCAGCCATGCTGGTCCATTTGACTGCCATGCCCCATTATGTGCCTGAAGGAGTGCCTTGCCCCAGGCACAGGGGAGCAAACCCAGAGCAGCTCTGTTTGGAGGAGCCAAAGCACCTTCCCCTGCTCTCGCCTGCCCGTGTAGGTAGTGGCAGCAGAGCCGGACCTCACTCCTGCCCTGGCACAGCAATGATGAAAGGCGAGAAAGAACTGGTTTGTGCTCTGATCTCAGAGCTGAACCTCAAAACAGCCGTGAACTGTCACTCCAGCTCCCAGGATGCTTAGGGAGGACAGGACAGCAGAGCCAGCCTTTCCAGTGGGACAGGATGGTTGGAGAAATTCATCGTTCCCCTGGAAATAAAAATAATAATCATAATAAAAACACAAAGCCAGAGATTACTTATACGCACACAAACACGCAGGCACGCACTCTCCCCATCTGGCTTTGCCAGCCTGACTCATCGCTAATTCAAACAGCCCACACCTTTCCCTCTGCCTCCATGTGACGTTTTGAACAAGTTTCCAGGGAAGAGGCAGAAGTTTTGCCCCAGCTATCCCCTGGCATTGTAGCCTTGTCCTTGGGTTCTGGCGGTCCCAGGAAAAAGACATCCACAGTACCTCATCACAGGCCACATGTGTCCCAGCACAGTCACCCCTGCACAAGCACCTCTCAGAAAGTGGGGCAAGCAGAGGGTGGAGGCAGCAGTGGAAAGGACAAGTGATTGAGCCTGATGGATCTTGACAGCTGTGGATGCAGCCCCATGGTCCTGATCTCAGGCCCACAGGCAGAACATGATGTCCCAAGCTGCTGCCACCCTGCCTGGAATCACCCATGCTTTTGTACCTGCTCAAGGGCAAACCACAAGGGTGAGTGATGGTCCCAGAACAAAGAGCCCAACACCAAAATATTAGCCATTCCTCAAGGGAACATCAGACCTGCTCTGCCATTCCCATCTGAGCAGGAAAGAGTGGGATCAGCCCAGCTACATCCCACTTCCATTTGCAGGGCAAGCAGCGCCAGGGCACCCTCCAGCCTTGACCAGCCGCTGGGGGTTGCAGAGATGAGCAGGAGGAGGGAGCCACTGCCACCACCACACTGGGCCAGGGCATCATACAGCTTGTGTGCTCCCTGCACAGCCAGCATGGTGTCAGGTCTGGACAAGTTCCTGCCTTCAGAGCGATTCGTGCATCACAGGTAATCAGCTGTGGGAGGGAGGGAGGGATGGAGCCAGACCTGCTTGCTGAGCTCCGGAACCTGCCAGCATGCTTGTGCTGAGTCACCACCTATTAACGCAGGGAAACCTCAGCACCTGAACCCCGCCAAGCTGCCGGGCCATCCCCAGGACAGCAGAGACAGCACCCAAGACCAGCCAGCTGACACTTCCCTGCTGGTTGTGACCACAAGGCCAGTACTGCCGAGCTCCCACTGTGAGGCACAGCGGGACAGAGCTGCTGAAGAAGAATTCAGGACCAGCAAGGCTCTCAGTTGAGTTTCGGCTGCCATTCTCCTTGGAGATGACTCACTGCAGGACCAGTCACACCATCCCAGTGCCGCAATTGCCCCATCTGCAGATTAGGGAAACTGAGGCACAGGGAAGTGGGGTGACTCAAGAGCTGTTGCAAAGGAGATGCTACTCAGATGCCGAGGCTTGGGCGTTCCCCATCGATCCTCCGCAGCCAACTTAAGCAGAAATGAACATCGATGTAAATATTTACTGACAAACAAGCTCAGCCTCACCCTCTCCTCTTAGAAGAAACCTTTAAAGTAAACTCTCCTGGCTCTTTCATGTTTACATCTTGTTTATTTATTATACAGCAGATCACAATATTTCAACAGTTTGCATATAAAGAAAAGTAACATTTCAGAGTGCAAGAGACCTAACGTGCCCAAGCAGAGAAATGTTAATTAACAATATACACAGACGGGAACAGTGCACTTCCCAAAGCTGAGACTCATCTGTGTTCCCAGCTGGAAGAAAATATATTAAAAAAACCAGAAACATTATATATTACTGCTTTGTTTAATTTACAACTTGCTTTGCAGAAGCTGCACATAAAAAGACTCATTTTCTTTTGAGCGTTCTTTTTTGTCCCCCCCCTCTACAAAAATTTCAAGTATAGCAGAGACCTGGGCATTCATAGCTGGACCTCACTGTCCTTTACATACTAAATTTTAAAAAGCAGCATGGGGAAGGCAGCTGCAGCAGTACCTGGTGTCATCCTGAGGGGAAGAACAAGACAAAATAAAGCAGACAAGAGCCAGGAGAGACATTTTAGGCTCTTGAGTGGAAAACTGGGAATGGCCAGGGCTGGACTGCCCAGTGGGGTCCCAGGCTGGTGACAGGAGCATCCCTGTCCTCTGTGCAAGGTGACGCTGTACTGCCAACACCTGCAAACCTTTATAGCCATGAGCCAGTCAAATCCCACCCTTGCCCCATCCACTCTGGGCTTTGGGTCAGGAGGTTTGTTCTGATGATCGCAACCGAGACAACCAGCAACCCATTTCCCAGCATCACAACCAACGTGCCCAACTGGCATGGCTCTGCAGCCAAAAAGCAGCCAGAGTCAGCCACCACAGCCCCTAGAGCCAGGGGGGTGCCAGAATCTGGGGGAAGAAGGTTAAGTTGATGCCAAATACAAGCCAGGAATTCTGGGGACAGATCCCTTATGCACCAGCTCCCCCACCCACTGGGTACCTGGCTGGGGGGAACCCTCCAGGCATGGGGAGCTGAGTGGTGATGACTGGGCAGATGTTTCTTGCAGTTTTGCTCCCCACATACATCCCCAAAGCAGCCCTTCCCCACCACTCGGCTGGGCCAGCTCTCACAGGAGCAGGAGGAGAAAACTAGTTATCAACTACAAGCGGAGGGGGCTGGGTGGCCAGGCTGCTCCCCACTGCCATCCCTGGCCCGACACTATTTACACCGTGAGCTGGCTCCGGGGACATCGAGTCCGGCCGCAGCCACTGCTCACATGTGCCGCTTCATGTGGAGAGCGAGGTGGTCTGAGCGGGAGAAAGCCCGCTCGCAGAGGTGGCACTGGAATGGCCGGTGCCCTGTGTGCTTGCGGTAGTGGCGGGTCAGCTCATCGGAGCGGGCAAATTTCCAGCCACATCCTTCCCAGGTGCAGTGGTAGGGCTTCTCGCCTGCAGAGGAGAGAGGGTGTCAGTGGGCTTGTAGGTTCCCACCCTCCCTGTGCCTTCAGTTCTGTGCTATCCTACCCAGCACCCCCTTTTCCAGGAGATGGGAGGCCCATTGCGCACCTCTGCCTGCCCAGCTTTCCCCTTCTGTCCCCCATTTTTCTGTCCTTCCCCATGTGCAAAGGTTTGTTTTCTGAGCATCCCTGCCCCATTACAGCACCCCTCCTATGTGCCCCTGCTTGACTTTAAACTGTGGGTGGTCCCCTGCTCATCTCTGCTGTGGGCTGGCACCATGTGCCCTGTCCCAGCTCGGCCAGAGGGTCTCACCATACAACCCCCAGTCTGTCTCCCTATTCTGTTTTTCCCTAGCCCAAGTAGAGAGTTTCTCCATGTCCCTAAGTCCTACCACCTCAGGCACCCCCAGACACCAAAACAGCAACTAGAGGCGCCACAAGAGTGGTCTCGTTACACGCCAGGTCTTTATGTGTCCCTGCCCAGCGCCACCACAGGGGTCCTGAGCACTGCGGGGGCCATCCCCACTGCCCCCTGCCCTACACGCCTCCACGTGGGCCATCTCTGGGTCTCCTCACACAGCCCCACCACGGGGACCCACCGTGCACTCCCTGACATATCGCAGGGGTCTTCCCCACGCGACACGCCCCCCCACCTTTGGTGTCACCTCCCGCGACGCCCTTCACATCCCCGGAACCACGCTCGCGGGTCTCACCACGTGCCGCGGGACCCCCACCCGGGACCCTCTGTGCGTGTCCCCGCCCCGGCCGCCCTTACCCGTGTGGGTCCGCATGTGCGCCTTGAGGTGCGAGCTCTTGGTGTAGGTCTTGCCGCAGCCCGGGTATTCACAGTTGTGCGTGGCCGTTCGCTTGCGCGCCCAGGAGCGGCGGCCGCGCTTGGGCTTGCAGTCCTCGGGGGGAGCCCCGGTCGGGAAGTACTCCAGCACCGGGGAGTTGGGCGGCGTGACCAGCAGCCCGGGCAGCCCCGCCGGGCCCGGGCCCGGCCCCTTCAGGGGCTCCCTGAAAACACTGAAATGTCCATGAAACTGCGGTGGCGGCTGGGGGGCGAAGTGGGGCGCATAGCGGTGCGGAGCCACGGCGTAGTGGGGCGGCAGGTCGGCCAAGAGGTGAGGATCGGCGCCAGGCAGCTGCTCCTCAGGGGGCCCCAAGCGGCCGTGGGGGAAGCCCGGGTAGGGCAGCGGCGGCCCCGGCACCGGTCCCGGCCCGGGACCCGGCGCCACGCGTGGCTTGTGCTCGCCGCCGCCCGGTCCCAGGTACTCGGCGGCAGGCATCCCCAGCATGCAGGGGCGCTCCTCCGGCTGCTCCTTCTTGATGCGGGGCCCGAAGGACTGCGCGGGGTCCAGGGGCAGTGGGCGGGCTAAGGCCGGGTGGAGGGGCGGGTGGTGATGGGGGTGAGGGTGGTGGTGGGGGCCGCCGGGCACCCGCAGCTCCGTGTACTCCCTCCGCTGCAGGTCGTAGTGGCCGGGCAGGTCCGGGGTGAGCAGCTCAGCCACGTAGCTGTGGCCCTGGCCCTCGGGGTAAGGCGCCGGGAATTTGCCCGGCGTAGAGTACGAGCCGTCGCTGTCGTAGGTGGTGCCACAGCTCTCGGGGGTCTCGGGCAGGGGGTAGTTGGGGCCGGTCGGCCCCTGCCCGCCACTGCTGGTGTGCGCCAAGATGAAGTCTAAGTCCACGAACTTGCCCAAGTCGTCCTCCTCCCGCTTGACGGCAGCGGGGCCATCCTGCTGTAGCATCCTCTGCGGGAAAACGAAGCGTCAGGATCGGCGGGGAGACGGGTGCGGCGGGACCCGCCGCCCCAACACCGCGGCCCGCGCCTCCCGCTCGGGGCGGCGGCTCCCCCCAACCCGTCCGACGGGTCGGCACCACTCCGGCTGCGCTGCGCCGCCCTCGGGGCGCCCTCCGACGGCGAGAAGGCGACCCGCCCCCCACTCCCTGGCCGGGCTGAGCCCCAGCCCGGAACGCTCTGTCCCGTACCCACCTTGCCACCCTCTCCCCGGTGCCAGGTGCTTACGTGGAGCATGTCGGCGGGCCGCTCCTCTAGCGGCATCAAGTTGGCGAAAGTGGAGATAGAGGGCAGGGCGCTCTCGTCCACGGCCGCCGCCATGGCGAGCGGGGCCGGGGCGGGCTGGGGGAGCGCGGTGCGCGGAGCCCGGCACCGCTCCGCTCCCCGTGGCAGCAGCGCTGCTCTGCGCCGCCCCGCGCCCCTAAGCTGTTAACAGCATGGCTGCGCCCCGATTGGTCCGGCCCGCATTGATATTCGCCGCCGCCGCTTACCATTGGCCCTGCTGCAGCCCTAGCCACGCCCCTCTGGCGGGGCTGCCCCGGCGGGCGGGGGTCGGCGGTTGCCGCTGCCCCGACCGCGCTCGGAGCCCGCGCGGGACGGGAGAGGACGGGGCAGAGCGGCGGGGTCTCCGCGTCCCGCTTTGCCCTGCTCTGCGAGACTGTCGCACGCGGGAGAAGAGACAACGGTGCTGTTGTGGATCGCGGAGGCCAGAATCCCGCCCGCGACGTGAACGGGGCAGCGGCGCCCTTAAGGCTTGCCCACACTGCGAGCGGGGAGGGGGACTGCAGGTGGCAGAGCCGGAGGTGCCCCGGCACCCTGTCCCGAGTGGGGCAGGGGCAATGGCTCTGTCACACACACCCTGTGTGGAGGCAGAGAGTGCCGGAGAGGTCTGGCGCAGGGGTCCAGGTAAAAAGCATTTCAGCCACTGTGCCGGACACTACACCGAGCGCGTCAGCGAGCGAAGGTGCAGTCCCAAAAAGGGGTGCTTTTGCCACCATAGGAGATTAACCAGATAACCGAGCCCTGGTGCCCCCACACCCCCACGCGATTCGTTTCATGTAAGCGCACCCGTGGAGCCGCGTCCTCCCGCGCCGCTGCTGTCGGTGGGGCAATCAGCAGCACAGAGCGTACCAGCTCGCATCTGGCTGCGTGCAGGGTGCGTGTGCGAGCAGAGATAACTGCTCGTCGACCCTGTCGGGGGCTGGCACCCTGCCGGCATCGCCTCATCTCGCCCCACAGCCCCCACAACAGGTTTGTCTGCCCTCCTTAGGGACCAGTGCTGTGGCTGAGTCTCCGACCGCCCTGGCACAGGAGGGCATGGGCCGGCTGTCCCACCCTGCCCACCCTGAGCAGCCTCTGGGACAGCGCTGTCCTCCTGAGGGCTTCCCATGGCAGGGGACACAAGGACAGCAGGTTATCCCACTTTGCAGGAGACGCTCAAGTCACCCACCCTATTCTGGCTAGTTAGGTGATGGCACAGAGACCCAGGGCACTGGGCAGACCTCCCCAAAGGCTCTCTGCCTCCCCTGTCCAGCTCACAGCAAGATCTTCTCCGTTTGGCCCCCATCCAACCAGTACCAGGAATGGCCCTGCTGCTGTTGCGCTCAGAAGCAATGTCCCTTATCTCTTGGTGCCTGTCTCCCTGCTTTCTGGAGCTGTCCATCTCCAGATACCTTTCTAAGAACTGAGGCTGCTGCCTGCTCTATTCAGAAGCAAGGAGTCAATTTAAAAAAAAACAAATATAAACACCAAAGGTGAGGTGTGCACACACACCACACGCACATGCCGCTTCTGAATCCAAAGCTACTCTACCAGTTGCTTTCATCACCACGCTTTAATTATAAGGGTGGAGCATTGCAATAAATTATTTCAGTAATCCAGTGGAACAACAACAATTCAGATGTTCCCCCTTTTACCAAGAATCCCTGCCCTGGTTTCCAGAGCACATGTTGGGCTGCTGCCTGGGCCCTATCTGCTTGTCTGCTGGCAAGGCAGCAGGTTTATTAATGGCACCTATTGGGTCAAAACACATGGGCTCCAAAGTCCTTCCTTGGAAAAAGTCACCTCCAAAGTGGAAAAGAAACATGTAGGCATTACTTGAAATTACTTTTAGCTTGCCTCCCAGAGTAGTTTATTCAAGTCACCAGTTAATCCCATTACTTGTTTCTTGGCCAAATAATAATTAATAGCAAGGCAGTTCCTGCCCCAAACTTTTGCAGATAACTCAGAGAAGATGCCATAGGAGACAGAGTAATTCCTCTTGGTTTTCCCCTTTTCCAGGCAGTTTTGGCATTTGCACCCATGCTGATTTATTTTGAGAGGCGTCGCCAACAGATCAGCTTAATTTTTACAGCCAATATTTCTTGCAAATGTGGGATATTCCCCAGGAAACTCTTTTTACTGATGCTCCGGTGGGAGGGCCGGCACGGCGGGGAGCGGCAGCATGCCAGGCACCGCAGCAACACAAGCACTGCCAGCGCTGAGTGTGCAGGGAGCCAGCAGTGCGTCATGGGCAGGGCTTTCCTGCTGTGAGCCATGGGGTGGGCACAGGGGGTCCCTGCCACAGCCTTGTCAGCCCCTGGGCCACAGAAGCCCCCTCTGAGGTGAGTGGGAGACAAGCAGGAGCAGACAGTGCATGCACAGCCCGCTGTTGACAGAAGCCCATTTAGGAAACGTGGGTTATCTCCCGTGCCACTACAGCAGACTGTAAAGTCGCCGGCATCCCAAGAGATCAAACAGCAGCCAGGCAAGAGAGCAAACAGAAAGTGGGAAGGGCCACCCACCCAGGTGATGGCTAAAGAGGAAAGGGTTAATGGTTATCCTTGCTTTTGGCACATCTGGCAGCAGAGGAATGAGGAGCATGGCTTGCCCAGCGTGGCGTGGCGTGCCAGAGGTGGCCCTGTCAAAACAAGAGCACTGTCAGCCCTGCCAACACCTCCACAGTGCCATGGCACCCTCTCCAATGGCACACAGCATGGATGGGATGGGCAGGGGAATGGTGCTCTGTGGCACTGCCAGAGGTGGAATTGGTGCCCAGGTTGCTCAGCAGGGCTCCCAGGAGACCTAGAGGGGTCACCTACCCCACAAAACGTTGGGGACTGAAAAACACCTGCACTGCATCCTTTTCTGTGGTCACCTGGAGTTGGGAGACTGGAGTAAACCCAAGGACTCTCCTTCAGAGCATCTCCAGTGCCCCCTCTGCAACACCACCTACAGCATCACAGCCCAGAGAGCTTCTGCTTCAGTAGGAGGCAAAACCCAGGCCCCAAAAGCTCCACAGGGGACCCCATGAGAGGTGCCAGGGAGACCCACACTGCAGAACACTCTAAACAACTGTGACACTCCAGGGTTATATCCCTGAGAGCAGAAAATTAATCTGGCTGGATTTTACTCTCTGTCTTCCCCTCTGCATGGTACTGGCCTGCCTAGAGAAGGGTCCAGGAGCCCCCAGACCTGCCTGTACCCCCAAAGCCCCCTTCCCCTCCTGAAAAGAAAAGAGGAACTGAAAATGAAATTAAAGCATAATTCAATCCGGAGTGGGTCCAGAGTAAAGTCATCTGCTCTTATCGTGTGCTGGCAGGCTCTTCCCGCTCCGCAACAAACACAATGTTATCAGGGCACAGAGGGCAGATTCGTTTGCACCGGCCGAGCAAGCTGCTGTGTCCGCCCTGCCTACCCTGGGGTCCGGGGAGCACCGGGATGCACGGCCGAGGACCGGGACTGCCAGGGACTCGGGGAGACCCGAGGCAGCACCCCGGCAGCACCGACAGTGCTCAGTCCCAGGACAGGGTGCTTTGGCTGGAAGCCATATCCAGCCTCCCTGCGCAGCTCTCTGGCCACAGGAGATGGGTCAAGTTGCTCCCAGTGAATGTCAGCACAAAGTAAAGGCTACAGAGGGACAGGGTCCGTGAGAGATGTCTTTATCTAGGGGAATATACACAGCCTCATCTTCCATGGGTGCTGCCCAGCTGCTTGGCCAGGCAGATCTTGGCATCCCACCCCTGGCAAAGCAGCCCAGCGGCACCCCCAGACCCTGCACACACTCCCAGCCCCACTGCATCGCGT
Source organism: Hypocryptadius cinnamomeus (assembly GCA_013400635.1). Lineage (NCBI taxonomy): Eukaryota > Metazoa > Chordata > Aves > Passeriformes > Zosteropidae > Hypocryptadius > Hypocryptadius cinnamomeus. The sequence goes on along the minus strand of VYZP01008111.1, from coordinate 52,787 downwards.
GGACCGCATCCTGCTTTGATCTCTGCCTGCTGCCTGGCTGTGCCCTGGTGGCTGCGGGGCCAGTGCAGCCCTCTCTGTCCTTCTTTATATACCCCTGTTATTTTTAACTCTGCCTACGCAAATCCCGAATCCGGAATGAGCAGCGGCCGGGGGCCAAGGGGAAATGGACATGGTGCAAATTTCCTGCCCTTTTTACCTCTCTTCCTCTATAACATACAGCAACGTTTTTCCTCCACTTCTTAACTTTCACTGGTACAGGAAAGCTGAAAGCTCCAAGCTCTGCATAGAGCCACAAGGTCCAGCGCCACAGTGGATGGGGTATCCCGCTCGGAAGGGACATCGCACTCAGCACGGTGCCAGGAGATGTCCCTCCCCGCAGCACACACCACAGGCTCCATCAGCAGTGCGATGCGCTGGAGGCATCTGGACAGCCCTCGCAGCAGCAGCCTCACGTGCAAACACGTGTGCTCATGTGCCAGCCCAGGGGCCCATCCTTCCTTTCCTCTGGCCCGGCAAGAGCTCTGGCCCCAGCCACAGCAGCTGGGACTGGACCACAGCCATGGGAGCCGTTCCCTTTTGCCACTCACAAAAATGCTGGACAAGACCTGTGACATCCCAGCAGCTCCAGGAGTAACAGCAGGAATTGCTGTTTTCCTTGTGAGCAACAAGGAGGAGGAACACAAAATATTCTTCCAACATCTCTGGTTTAATCTTTTAAAAAAAGCCACAACACAAAGTGCCCCAGTGAGTTGCACAGGGAGCTTTGCAGAGGGTATCATGGTATGGCTGCAGTGCCCATGGGATGTGCATGTTAGAACCCTTCTCTCACATGCTGGAGATTAATAGCTGTACATAATGTAAAAGCAGTTTGTCTACAAAAGTTCCAAATGGCCCAGGTAAACATCTCTGCCACTCTTTTCCAAGCAGTGTCCAAGCTATACTCTAAGGTATTCAGTCTCCAGTGAACCTGGATTCTCAGTGAGTGGGGAATACCTCTCTTACCATGCACAGAGGCAGGAAAAGTGTGGATGCTGAGGCCAGTGCTGGTCAGACCTGACCCACTCAGATATACACCATTTCCCAGCCTGGAGAAAGCCTGGCTAGCCCTGGAACCTGGGCACTGGTGTGGCTGCAGTATCCAGGCACTGCTGGGCCAGTGGGGGAACAATTTTCCAATGGGAGGGATGGGATAGGATTGAGTGAACGGTCTGCACCATGAGTCACTGGCACCCGTGGGGACACAGCTTGGTGTGAGGCAGTGGGGGACAGCCCAGGCAACAGCAGAACAAACAGGGAGCTGGAGAGCTCTGTGTGGAAACTGTTTTCCAGGTAATTTGATTTTGTTATTCCTCCCATGCAGCTATCTGCCCAGAGCTACCCCACCAGTGTAAATCACATACCATTGCACATTGCATGGAAAACTCATCCTGCCACCATCCCATGCCCCTGGCACACTGCACCAAGGGTGCCACTGTAGCACAGGATGCTGGAATCAATCACAGTCAGCCACATGTGGCTGCTGCAGTGGTTTTACAGAAACAGCCCACAAAACTTCATCCTCCCACCCATGACACTCGTGGGGTGTCTGGCAGGATCAGTGGCCAACCTGTGTCAGGAGCAAACCCCTCTGCACTGGCATTACACAGGGTGCTTCATTCTGCTTCAGGAAGTGGCATTTAATTACCCAGCCTCCTGGTAGTAAATAGGTTTCCAACACATTACAAAAGGCTGTATTAGTTTTTTTTTCTCCCCAGCCTTGCTCATGCTCTGCGCCGGTGAGCTCATCCCCTGGGAATACCGTCTCCAAAATAGATTCACTCCCTTGTTGGAAATAATCAAATGGGAATCCAAGCTGCTGAGCCCAAGCCCAATTCCTCCCTTTGTTCTGGGGCTCTGGCAGCGAAGGGGTTCGGAGCAGGGTGACAGGAACTCGCCTTCTTTTAATTGACCTCCGATGATGAAACAATCAACCAAACGATTTAGAAATGTGCATCCAGTGAGATCATCAGGAAAACTTCTCCACAAAGGGGCCTGGGGAAAGGAAGGTGCAGTAATCCACCTGCCCCAGCCGCCTCAGCAAGCCTCACTGCGTGGCACAACGTGGCACAGCATGGCATGGTGTGTCACAGCCACTCAGTGCCTCTTGGGCTACCTTGCTGTGGCTTCATGCCAGAAGCTGCCTCACTAGGTCCCTCAACATGGGAAAAGAGTACAGCTAGACCTGTCCCAGTGAGAACATCTGCTCCCATGGGACATCTATTCTCCTTGTTTCCAGCTCCAGCCCTTCCTTAGCTACTGGGCACCTATTTATCCCAAGCCAGCACCAAGTGGTAGTGCTGCCTGTCTCCACTCCCAGACTCACTGCAAGTGCTGCCACCCCACCAGGCATTTCTAGGACAAGATTCTATGATGTTGTGGGGGAAAAACCCTCTCAGTCCCACGAGCAGTGCCTCTCTGGGGATTTCCATCTCTTGTACCCTTTCCCCAGCTTTTTCTAGCCTGGTGGGAGGGCAGCCACCCGGGAAGGGCTGGCATGGCTCCCTGGCCCCAGCTGTGCCACTGGGGCTGCCCCGGCTTCCCCAGCCCAGGTCAGTGCATGCTCCAGCTTGGCATGTGGCAGGCACTAATTTTCACCCAAAGGGTTTCCCTTCAGCAGACTCTGCCACCAGGGTGGTTTTGAAGACAATCTTAGCCAGAGTCTTCCTTCCTCGACTGCCAGCGATGTGGAGCCAGGCTGGTGTGTTTGTGTTGTGTGTACATGTGTGTGTGTGTATCTCCAAACCGCAACAAATATTTCATATTCGTTTTCTTTCTTTGCCTTTTTTTTTTTCCCCCTCCAAGCCCTTGACTGTGGTATTTAAATAGTAGGTGTGGTCCCGGTGCTGTGTGCCAAAACCAACACCAGTTCCAGAGCAGATAACCCTGCAAGCAAACGCAGCAGCGAAACCACACTGAACTGCTGGGAGAGCTGTGCCGGGATGGGCAGTGCTGCTGGGTATGGCCACGGCATGGCCCTGGGCAGGCTGGCAGCAAGCAGGCACAGTGGCCACATGGCTCCCTGGCCCAACACGAAAGCTTAGCCAAAGGGGCTGGGTAAAGGGAGGAGGTGGTGGAGTCAGCATGTCCAGCTGAAGTGCCATGCACTAGGTGCTCACTGTGTGCAGCCAGGAGTTGTTTGGGATGGACCCAGATGGTCTTTTGGGGTTTGTTTTTTTTATAAATCAAGGCAAAACGTGTTACGTAATCATCTATTTTCCATGTTATAAACAATCAAAAATATTTGTTTGTTAAAAAGGCTACATTTCTCCCCCAAAAACATAGAGTGTGAGCAAGTGGGAGGAGAAGTCCCTCCAGTGTTTTAAAAGCTGTTCGCAAAGAAACTTTCTTACGCCCTGATGTTTTTCTCATCCAAGCTGAAAACTCTGAAATATAGTGAACGTCATGTATTTCAGCATGAGTCACCCAGAGAGAACCAGCTGCGTCACCTCCCCTGGCAGTGCTGGCTGTGCCTGTGTGTATGGGACAGTGGGGATGGAGGGGACCTCTGGGTGCTCTTCATCCAAGGATGGACAGAGATAAGTCAGTTCAGGCAGGAGAGGAATGAAGAAGGATTGCTGCAGACTGGAGCTGGAATGCCACCCCCCCTTCCCTAGGGCAACTGCCATTTTTGGAGATGGAGCGGGATTGCCTTGGAGTACCCATGAAGTTTTGAAGATTCATGATATGAGCATAAACCCCAGGAAGTGTGCAAACTCATCCACAGGGAGTGCACACAGTGCTGCAGGCAGTCAAGTGAGGGCCACAGCACCCCAACTCCAGGACAGCCTATGCCTCGCTCCTGGTGTCCCCCAGAGCAGCACCCACATCCAAAAAGACAAAGGAAGATCCTTATTACAGCCTTCAATCACCCAGCTTTCCACAGGGCTGGCAGGGCACCATGTTTCTTGGAGGGTTTGTTCTCATAAGATTTTGCTCCAGACGGGACCTATTTGCCTTCTGCGACCTGTGGGATAGTGGGCCAATATCCTGGGACAGAGACTAGGGGAAGCCTGAGCTTTTCCAGACCTGGCACTCACACCCCACTCTCCTCCTTGCTCCCTGGGTGGCTCTGGTATGTCATACCCTGTTTGCTCCTGCCCAAAGCCAGTGCCTTGTGGGAAGTCGGCAGAAAGAGCAGTGACATCCCACAATTGTGGTCCCAAGCAGAGACCACTCAGGTGAACGGTCCCCAGAACACTCACCTGCTGGGGACAATGCCAGGAGATGGGGATGCTCCTTTCCAGCTGAAGCCCAACACCCTGCCCAGAGGATGACCAGGGATAAGTGTCCCCTGGCTGGACAGTGCCTGGGGGCGGCCACAGGCTGCTTGTCCCTGAGCTGAGCTGGTGCACGGCCACAGCCAGGCGTGTGGCAGGCACAGCCAGCACACCGCTCCCTGCCTCCCGGCCCCGCCGCAGCTGCCACTGGAGAGGAGCCGGCCAGGCGTGCAGTGCTTCGCCAGCAGCACAAGGTGCACAGCGGGGCAAGGATCCACCCAGCCCGTGGCAGAGTAGGAGGGTCCTTGGCAGACAAGGCTCTGTTTGAAAACCCACAGCCAAGCCGGCTCCCTGCCCGACCTCAGCGCGTGTTCTGGCTACGGGCAATCAGCCTTGAGCCTAAACCCAACCTCTAGTGGCCTCCATTTTCCCTGGCTCCATCTTCCCTGACGTGCCTCAGTCCCGTTTCGCCACTGCCTCCCACGTGTCAGCTCAGTGCGGTGTCCTGTGGCTCCCCAGGGACCTGTTGGCCCCACTGGCACGTGTCCCAGCATGGAAAGGAAAATAAAATTCGGATGTCACCTCCCCAATCAAGAGTGGAAAAATCTTTCCCAAAAAATACCCTTTTAATTCCTCACTGAGCATAGCCAATGTCAGAGTCCCCAGCCCCACAGATTCACAGCCAAACAGGGAATTTTCCACCTACATCAAAGCAGAACCATATGATTTTACAGGAACAGACATGGAGGTTGTGTCCTGTGCACCTGCCTGCCTGTCTTCTTGTTTTGGAAAATTGCAGCGACCACGAGGGCTTGTGCAGGATACCGAGGTCCCCTGCTCCACACCATGTTGTTTCAGCCCCTCCTGCCTACCCCAGCACCCTATGTACTGTGAGCTGTAGGTAGCCTGGGGGCTTTCCCAGTCATTACCCTAAATCCATCTCCCCCCCAGACATGTAAAATGAATGAGGCCTGACTGAACTCGTGGCACAGGTGGTGGTGAGGAGGCTGCTCTGCCTACAGCATGGGAAGAATTGAAGGGGGTGAAGAGGGCATCTCAGGGGTTTAGAGCTGTAAGTCTACCCCGGACCCACTGCGGCCCCCCATGCATGACCCTGCATCCCTCCCTCTTCTCTGAAGGGGAGGATGCTGAGGGGCAGGGGGAGTTTCTAAGGGGATGAAGTGAGGTTCTGTTGCACAGCAGAGCTCTCTCCATGGAGCTGGGGGACTCCACAGGACTGTTTGTTTGCCTGTTCCTGGGTCAGTAGGCAAGGGATCGCATGGGGAGAGCCCAGCCCTGCATCCCAGGCTTTCCCCAGCACCTTTGCAGAGCCTGCCCTCACAAACTTACAGTGCAGGGGTGGGGGATAGGATCCATGGGTTGGTGGGCAGCTTGCCCCCCACCCAAGGCTGCCACATCCTAGTGGCCCAACCTCACTTTTAGCCCTTGGGTGGATTTAGGAAGCCAGGATGCCCCTAAAATTACTTGAACCCGACTTTGCCCCAGTAAGCCTGTTCCAATTCACTTGGTGCACACGGGGTCACCACGGGCACAGGGACTTGGGGATACCCGGCCATGCCTGGTTACCTCCCCCACACCATCTGTGCCCTGGGAAGGGGTATCGCTCCTCCAGCCCTCCGGTGTGGGTCAGGTGGCTGTACCTTCCCGCTAGCCCAATCTGATGCACTTCAAAGCCAGGCAGGAGCACGGGCCGCCTGCCCCGGGGACATTAGTGTCAGGCAGGGGGACATCCAGGCAGCCCCGGCTGCCGGTGGGGATGGTAGGAGATTGCTTCGGGAATCTGCACTTCCCGTAAAGAGGCTGATTCCGGGAAGGAACCCCGGACCGGAGCCATCAGTGGGACCATTAGGGGCCACTCCAGCCATCTGGAACTTCTAGTCTCCAGCCAGGTCTGCTTCCACGGACGGTGATGTGTGGGGGTTCTTCTGCCCTCCAAGTACACAATTGCAGGGTCATTTGCATCTAAAATGGGAGCTGGGCCCTTTAGCGGCTCCTCTGCTCCTGATAGGGGCTGGGAGCCTGCTCGGGCACTAAACCCGTTAATGCAATCAGCGGGGCCGGGGCTCTGCACATCAAAGATCCCCGGCTCCCTTATAGCAGCCTCCCGGCCACAAACCTCCCCTCGGCCACCTTTCATCACTGCCAGAGTGGCTGGCACCCCTCTGCTGGGGAGCCGTGGCTGGGGGAAGTCCAAGGAACGGGGATGATGAAGGGCCACCAGGCCTCCTTGAGTGCAGGATGGGACCACTGCTGCATCCTTGCCTGCATAAAAATTATTTGGGTTGAAAGAGACCTTAAAGACCATCTAGTTCCAGCCTGCCTGCCATGGGCAGAGACACTTTCCACTAGATCAGGCTGCTTAAAGCCCCATCCAGCATGGTCACTCCCTCACTGCTCTAGTTTCCTTCCCTATAGGACTTCTTTTGTCCCCATTCATGTTGTGGAGGAACACGACCATGGAGAGACTGGGGAGGGGCTCATAGCCCCCACCACTGACCCAAGGGAACCATGGAACCAGCACAGGACTGGAGCACCCACAAACACTGACTCATTGATGGGGTTACAAATAACATCCAAAAGGAAACTGGCTGAGGAAGCCCTGCCCCACATTCTCTGCACCAGGGAGTGGCACCATCTTCATCCCACTGCAAGGTGTCCCTAGAGAAAGGACTGGCAGCCCTGGTGCCACGTACTGACAGGGAGAGTGTTGCTTGGCATCCATGTAAGAGGGTGCTGGATGCTGGAGGCTCAGCTGGGTGGTTCACCTCAGGGTGCTCTGGCTGGGGCTGCTACATCCCCCAAGGCGTGCTTGCAGACCAACCAGCATCTCCTCCTGTTGGGAAAGTGCTTTCCTCCTTGTTCATCCTGTGCACCCTCAGGGTCACCACAGAGAACCTTCCCTGGGAGTAGAGAGGACACTGCCCAAGGTGCTATCACACTGCACCTGCAGGCAGGACAGACCTGAGCCATCCCTGAATCCTGAGGTATGCACTGGGTACTCCCACCCCATGGGCTGGTGGCCCTGCTCCTCCTGCTCAGGCAGAGCGCCCTTGGTCACTGCATAATCCTTGCCACAGGCAGGTACTGGAGACCATGCCCTCCCTGGATGGTCTTCTGGCTTCAGCTCTGCTCAGGTCAATCTGTGGCAGGGTCTCAGTCTGCTGAAGGGACAGCACAGTGCTCCTGGAGGGACATGAGGACACTTACTCAAAGGCACAGGGGTGCTGGCTGCGCTGGCTCGGTGCCATCCAGGGCGCTGGCCCACGGCTCCTGGCCAGCAGTCACTGCTCATGGCAAACACAGCTGCTTCCCCATCCTTCTCCATGCCCGGCTCGTGGCGCCAGAGGCTGTTGCCATATGGTGCTGATGTGTACACAGAGCCTGGGTACACACAGTGTGCCAGGAGCGCTCGCACTGGGGTCTGCCTGGCCTCAGGGGGACACAGCACCCTCCAAATGGCTGCACCTTTAGGCAAGGAGCAGGGTGGGGGCCCTCAAGTGCCTGTACAAGGGATGGGGAAGCACCACTGGCTGAGCCGTGTCTGATCTGGCCTGCTGGAGATGGGAATGGGCTCCTGGCACGGTCTAGAGCTGCTTCCCCCATGCTGGTGGGGAGCTGTTGGGGCACAGTGGTGTTTTTTCATGGTTTTTTCATGCCTGATGGTGGTTTGGTGCTCCCAGTGCAACCAGTGGGATGCCAGGTGGCTGTGGCGGTCCCGCTCTGGCAGGGAAAGCTGGCAGTGACTCACTACCCTCACCAGCCCTGCCTGCTGGGTGACTCCTCCTGCAACCCATCCCACTGCTATTGCCAGCCCCTACTCCCTCCATGGGCCCAGATCCTTTGGCTGGGCTGGCTGCCACCCATGGGGGATAACCCCTGAGCCTGGGGGACCCCACACCTCATGCCAAGGCTGCACCATTGACACCCTGTTCCTGTGCCCTGGCTTGCTGGTGCCAGATGCAGGACAGGGGGAAAAGAAAGTCATCCTCCACTCCTTTTTCCCTCTTTTTCCACCCTTTCGAGAGAAATCCCTAATCTCTTCCACAGGGTCCCTCCATCCTTCTGCTCCCAACCAGTGCATAGGACAGGGAGAGGGGGAGCCCTCTTGGGACTGTTCTGGTCCCCAGGGCAGTACCTGGGGCTGAGCTGAGCCCTGCTCATCCAACACCTCACCTAGCTGCCCCAGGGCTCACAGGGACGTGTGCATCCTGGGGGAAGGATGCAGGCAAGGTTTGCATGCATCCAGGGAGAAAGTCATGTTGGGATGTGTCCCATTTGTAAGTTGCCATTTTGGGAGAGGGGTTGTGGGTGTGGGAGAGGCAAATGGGCCAGGTAGGGGTGAGACAGTGGGCAGGAGGTGGGGAGAGGACTGGCTTTGGAACCCTCCCCAGGAGGTTCCATAGAGTTTAGCTCCCCTGCACAGCTGCTGTGGGAGCAAGTGGGTCCCTTCAGAGCAACAGCCTCCTGCAGCGTGTGGTGTGCTCTGGTCTTGCCACATCCAGCGTGGCAGCAAGCCCAAGAGGAGCCCCTGAGTGTGCATGAGGCTTGGCTCCCCCACACTGATTGCAGCAGGGAGGACATGGGATGATGCCTAGGGTCTGGCAGGAGCAGGCTGGGGGCTGGGGCCAAGCCCTGCCTGACCCAGCTGTCCTGCACAAGTCCTGCAGGCACCCAGCTCCCAGCCAGGACCCACAGGCTGCAGGAGCACTGATGCAAAGACAAGAATGCAGAGGCACCGATGCTTTGCTTCTCCCTGCACTCCCATGGCTCAAGATGCATTGCATGAACCAGCGCACGGAGCCAAGGACCCCAAAACCAGCGCTCCAGAGAAGTGTGGGGTGACAGCACAGGTGATGGTTGGGAGCTGCAGGAGACTGACAGCTTGTGGTTGGTGGGAACTGGTGGGGTAGGCAGGGAGAGGTAGGAAGCTGGACATCAGCTCTGCTGGGTAGTGCTGATGGGGGGGATTACAGGGTGGTTTGCATTTTTGGGGGTCTCCCCGCAGCCCTGCTGGGAAGCCTGGTACAGTGAGGGGAGGAGCAGAGGGATCAAAGAGGTGGGGGAGTGGAGAAGCTCGTGAGTTGTGGGTCATTATCTGCTATTAACATCTGTAATCTCCCGAGAGCAAACTGAGATTTACAGCCTGTTATTAGGCTGTTACTCAACCTGTTGTGCAACAGCTCAATTTAAAAAAAAAAAAAAAAAACAACCAACCAACCTGAACGTGATTAATAGCCCGCTAATAAGGGGGAAATCTCTCCTATTTAATTCAAACAGCCTCTGCCTAGGCACTCCAGGAAGGTATGGGCTCTCAGCCCAGGTTCCCATTCTGGCTGCTGGGCTCCTGCTGGGATTCCCCCAGGAATTGACACTGGATAGAGGTCCTGGGGGTCGGTGGGTGCTGCTCCCCACCATAGATCTGGACTCTGGGTTCCCAAAGGCATCGGGGTGCAATTGCCACCTCATCCCAACACTTCCTCCATGCAACGGGGGCATCAAATAGTCCCTGGCCATTCTCTGTGGTCACCCTCTGGAAGAGGTGGAAACTCTGAGTCAGCTGCGGTTCTTATCCAGGCATCTCACCTTTTCTTTGGCCATGACTTGCACCTGAGTCACTTTGACCCCACAGCTTCCTGCCCTCCTGCCTTTCACTGCCTGTGGTCCAGAGGGTGCTCTCTGTCCCCAGATGTTCCTAAGTGCTACAGCTTCACATCTTGACTCTCACCCTCTTTTCCAGACATCCCAACCAGTCCTCCCTGTAAACACTTCCATGGCCTTGAGACCACTCCACGGGGAGTGCTCCCTGGTTCCTGAACTCCTCTGCTCCTGGGTCTTTGTTTCTTCAAATTGTCCCTCCTTAGGAGAGGAGAAGCAGTGTCACATGGCTGTTCCCCTCAAATCCAATCTCTGGACACTATGTGCACCCCACTGGGACCCCAAGGACTTGTCCCTTTTCCAAGATGGGGTCTTCAGCACAGGCTTAAGTAGAAGATGCCAACAGACCATCTTACACTTTGCAGCCTGGATTCAGCCCATGCCACTATGGCCTCGCTCAGCTGGCTGCCAGCCCTAGTCCTGCCTGTGATCCTGGGATGCTTCAGGAAAGCCACGATCCGGTATCCACCTCCCTGCAGCATTCTCCTCTCCCATTAAATCCCTTGGCCACTTCCCTTTGTATATACACTGGCCCTGCCCAGAAGGACTCACAAGCTCTACCCTGGGTGAAGAATTTGGCCATGCAGGAGCTGCTGCCATCACCATCCCTGGCTGAAGGCAACATCACCTGCAAATGCCCGTGCTTCTGGTCTTGCCAGCAGTAGCTGGTCTCCAGGGCCATTCTTTCCTTGTCCTGGGGTGGTTAGAGGCCGCTGGGATGAGAGAACAGCCCATGTCACCTCCAAATGACACCCAGGGAGGACTAAAGTGTCCCTGGGCAGCTTCTTCCAGCATCTTGATGTCTGTTTGGGAGCAAATACCCCTGGGGAGGGCTGGGCTGTGGTACCACAGGGTAGTGTGGCCACAGACAGCATCCACGGGCACCAGGGCACATCACACAGGGGGACAAAAATATAGAGCTGGAGTCCCTACTCTCCACAACTGACCACCCTGCAAGGCCAGGCAGCGTCTGTTCACCCAGCCCACGTACTGGTGATCACCATTGGAGCTGCCACCCACCACCACCTCCAGCACAGCGCTGCAGTGGGCCGGAGCTTTGTTGGTGGCCCCTGGGCTCCCAAAGCATCCCGTCTGGTTGCTGCTGTGGGACGTGTGGGCAGCCACACTGTGGCAGCTTCCCGCAGGCTTGCTCAACAGCGCGGAGGAGGGCGAGCAGAGCCCGTCCTCGCGGCCCACGCGGGTAATGAGGGCCCTGGCGCTGCCTCGTCAGCAGCGCCCTCGCTGCCCCGGCCGCGCGGCCCTCACCCAGCGCGGCGCACGCGGCGCTGCGGCCCGGCCGCTGGCAGGCCCGGCCCTGCCTGCTTCTCACGTGGCATTGCGGCCGGGCTGCATTTTCCACATTCTGCCCCACTCTGAGTCATCGACACCTCTGCTGCCAAAACCTGTACCTGTGCCTGGCTGTGCCAGCAGGCAGGGCTGGCTCCAGTGGCTGTGCATGGCTCCATGCAAGGTGAGGGCACCTATCCCTGTGTGTTTGCTCCAGGGCACTCTCCCCTGCCTCACAGATGAGCTTCCCACCCTTGGCCCCAGGAGAATTGCAGGAATGCTCCTGCCTTGCCCGGGGGAAGCTTTGGTGCTGGAGGTCCTCCACCCCACGGGGAACACCCACCTTTGTACCCTTTGGCCCAAGCATCCCAGGGAAGGGGTTTGCATCCTCTGCCACCATTCCCAGCCCCCAGCTCCAGGCACTGCATCACTAACCTGCTGCTGCCTCCTGTCCCAGCTCACCGTGGTGCTTGACTCTTTCAAAGAGTGCAGCAGTGCTGCCAGCAACCTCACCCTGCTGGCAGCCAGCCTGCCCCAGCCCCTGCTCAGCTCCATGTGCACTGTCCCATGTCCCCATCCAGACATGCCAGCAGTGAGTGCCACCCCCCAGCTCTGGGCCTGGACTGGCATTTGCAAAAGTAGCCATGACCAGGGCTCAGGCACATGGGAAGAATTTGACAAGGGGCACTGTGTGCTGCCTGTGGGGGTGGGGTGCAGAGGGAGAGATGTGTGAGACTCCCACCCACAACACCCTGGCAGCACCTCGGCATGGCTCACTGTCAGCAAGGACTGCACATGCCTCTCCTGCCTCTTCAGTCCACTGTGGAGCCTGGCACAAGTATGCCAGGGATTGCCAAGACCCAGCACCAGAGCGATGTGTGACCCCCAGCACGGGTGTGATTCCACCCCACCGTGGGGCCTTTGGCTCACACCGGTGCCAGTGTGTGCAGTGACTTTGCCAAGCCATGGCTGAGCCCAGGGCAGTGTGGCTGCATGGCTGAAGGAGTCCAGGTGATCAGCACACCATGGCACCCCACCAGCCCCACAGTGACACAGCCCCTGGGGGAGCAGCCAGGAGGGGAAGCAGTGTGAGTGCTGGATGTACAGGAGCATGGGGATGTGTGTGGTCTGTGGGTGTCCACGGTGGTGGGCCATGCGTCCATATCCCCGTGTGATGTGCAGGCACACGTGAGCCCAAACTGAGCCCGTGTGGCCAGGGGCCAGGGAAGGAGTGAGGTGAAGGGGGCTGGTAAGTGGACACATGGGGGTTGGCATGTGAGGGGCATGGGGAATGTGGGGGGATACACAGTGTGGGGTCTGGGCTCACCCAGGCATGCACGGATATGGTGAGGGTGTATGTGATGTATGCATGTGTAGGCATGTGTAGGCATGTGTAGGCATGTATATACATGTGCAGGGTGTGCATGGCTGTGAGGGGTGCACATGCATTCCCACAGGGGCCTTTGTGTGGTGCAGATGTATAGGGGGATACTGATGTATGCACAGCATGTCTGGAGGGGTGTGGGAGGCCCGTACAGGCCTGTGGGATCTATGTCCAGGCATGTGCCTCACTCCTGGGTGGTGTGTGTGTGTGTGTGTGTACACGGCATGTGCACTGCAAGGTGCACATGATGTCAGGTGTGTGTCTGTCCACCTGTCCCACACATAAACATGTGCAAGTGTCCACAGCAGCAGCTCCCACACTCAGCATTGTTCCAGGGAGCACCGCTGGCTCATTCGGTGCCAGCAGCCAGCGAGCTCTCGTGCAAGCAGGTGGCTGGGGAGCAGCCCCGAGCCCTTCCTGGTGCCTCTCCCCACAGCGGTGGCTCCAAGCCGTGACACAGGGGCCAGGCTGTCTCTTTCCGGCTGTTTCCCAGCCTGTCAGGCCAGTCATGTTGGGTCTTGCTGCGATTTCCCGGATGGTTGCTTGGCACTTTCCTCTTCCCCATCCGGATGGACAAGTTCCTGGAGCACCAGGCTGGGGCAACACATCTCCTTGGCTCCTGCCCTGCCTTTCCACCTCCGTGCCCTGGCTTCAGAATCCCTCCCCAGTGCTGGCCAGCTCCCTGCCTGGGTGATTTGAGGGGGGTGGTGAGGCAGCGCTGGCTGCGGCGGGCACTGAGTCACGGCAGGGCGGCAGGCACGGGGACAAAGCTGCCGCCTCTGCCGGTGGTTGGGGCGGCCGGACTGGCTGGGCGAGTCAGGCTCGGGCGGGCAGCGCGGGCGCCGCTCGTTCGCCGCTGTGGCTGTAGGACGTGCCGGGAGGAGCAGCGCTGCTGGGCATGGGCACCTCCCGGTGCTGGAGCCTGGGGAGAGGTGCCCGGGGCTGGGCAGGAGGGCAAGGCCTGCCCGGGGCTGCGGGCTGGAGAGGCAGAGCTGGGCTGCGTGGTTCCAGTGAGCTCGGCTCTCCCTCCCACTGTGCTGGATGGTACCGGCCATATGGGGATGCTCAGCCTTGGGGAGAGGCCAGATCTCACACTGCCCATGGAAAATCCCTTCCTTGCCCGGAGCCACTCGCAGCTCTGTGCCGGGGGTGAGGATGCAGTTTTGAGCAGAGGGTGTAGCCGTGGCCACAGGCACGCTCGTGGAAGCCGCTTGCCATGCTGAGTCCTGCTGTGCCTTGCTGTCCCTGCAGCCTGCGTGGGGTAACTCTAGCCAAGCCACCACTCCTGCCCTGGCAGCAGGACAGCTCACATGCCTGCTCGCCCACCCCTCCTTCTGCACATGGGAAAAGTGAAGCAGAGAGTGTGGCAGAAAGGACTTGTTGGGTTAAGCCCCAGAGAAGCTGTGGGTACTGAGCCATCAGCCCTACCCAGCCCCACACACTGCAAGAGCATCCTTTGGGGAGATCTGGAATGTGCAGCTCAGGTACTGTGGTAACACCAGATCCATTTCAGTGTCCCCAACAGCCAGGGGACAGCCCTGGGCACATGATCCTCCAGCCATGCTAAGCTGTGGTTCTGTGCCCTCCTGCCCACACGGGCTCTTGGCTGGGGCAGGGGAAGTGCAGGCCCTCAGGCATTCGGACCTGTTCCATTTATTCCCACAACCTGTGATTAGCATTGCTGACAGGGTCTGTAATTACCCACAGCTCTTCATGTCAGGAGCATGGTCCTGGTGGGACAATCCCCCTGCAGGGAGCCAGAGGGAGCCCCAGGCTAGAAGTCTCCTCTGATACCCTTCGAGACCCAGGGGCTGCATCCCTATTGGAGGGAAAAATAGTTTTCTTCATTCCTGGTGTTTCCAGGAGCCCCTTGGCTGTGGTGTCCCACCAGCCACTGCACAGGACACCAGGGGCAGGAGGCAGATGAGGTGGGGATCATTGGCTCAGCCCAAGGGATGGAGCAGTGGGGCTGACCAGCACCACTGCTGAGTCAGGGTCTCCTCCCTAGCAAGCAAGACCAGATCTAGGGATAGAGCCCCTCAGTGCCCAGAGGCTGGGCCACTGAGCTCTGCTCTCCATCCCCAATGAAGTCCTTCCCACCCCTGCCATAGACATCTGGTTAATGAGCCCCATAGTTCCTGCTGGGAAGGTGCTGGAACCTTCCTCTGTGGCTGTAACCCTTCCCAGCCTGGGCTCCTACAGCCTGCCCTGTGTCCTCTCCTGGCTGGCAGCTGGACGGTGAGGATGCACCAGCCACAGGGGACCCAGGCTTCAGGGCTATTGACAAGTCTGGGTGCCCTAGCAGAGCCAGGATACGTCCAGCTTTTGTGGTCCCATCCAGCCCCACGAGTATCCTGGGGGAAGGCTTGGGGGAGGGTCGTGTTTGAGAGACCCAAAGGAGCTTGTGGGCCCCACAAGGCAGTAGGGTGGAGGTGCAGGGATGGAGCTGTGGTAAGGGCCAGGCTGCACCCTTAGTGCATATTGGGGGTGCAAGTCTGCCACCGCAGCCAGTGGCAGGGGCCTGCTGTGGTGTAAGGAAGCCAAGTGCATTGCCCCAGAAGGGACAGCAGCAATTTTCATCACTGGAGGAACCTATTCCTGAGGGTGTCAGAGCCTGGCACACCAGTGCACAGGGCTGTACACACCTGGCACACACACACAGGGATGTGCAGATTCCCTGAAGCAGCATGTGGGCAGCACCTGCGACCCCTCTCCTGGCTCTGGTGCCATCAGATCAGTGTCCAGAGCAAGGGTGCTGGACACTAAGATGCAAACAAACTTACCATGTTCCTGCTGTCCCCCACATTGTCCCACCAGAGCCTTCACCCCATGAGTGATGCTTGCCTGGGGCCAGGACAGGTAGAGCAGGATCCCTGCTCTGGCCTGTCATTTTGTCTCTAATTGGATACCCTGCTGTTCCCCTTCGTCAGGACTGAATGAGGGCTGGCTAATGAGGGGAATGTGATTAGCAGGGCAGGGGGCTGGCTCTGGGCACAGGAGGTTTCCCTGGACCAGGTAATGACAGGCTTTTGTCCCCTCTGGTCCTGCTCCCAACAGAGGCAGGAGGATGAGGATGCCCCGGGCAAGGAGTGGGTACCAAAGGGCTGAACTCAGCAAGTCCTGGCTGTTCCCACTCCTCTGTAGTGTTCTGCTAAGGGGATGCCTCAGCTGCTGGAGCCTTACTGGGGACCCAGGAGTCCTGGCTCCAGTTCAACTGCCCAGACCCAGTGTGTCAGCTGTGGGGACATCCCAGCACTGTCACCCCCAGGCCTGAGGATCCTGATCCCAGCTGGGAAACTCATCCACCTATCAGGTCCTGTCTTGGGACACCACATTTCCAGTAGCCAGGGTTCACCCAGGATGGAAGAGATGCCTGGACAGCAGGCTCCAATCCACTTCAGCCCTGGGCCACAGTGCCACAGGCTGCAGAGGCAGGTTGGGCCAGTTGCCCCCTATGCTGTTCACCTGTGCAGGGGCCAGCATGGGGACACATCAGGCAGCACTGTTTGGGAGACACATTGGAGCCCATGGATGCTGGGAGCCAGGAACAGGGTCTGGTTCTTGTGTGGGCTGAGCTGGGTGTTGTACTTGGAAGAGGCCAGGACAGGACCAGGAGAAGAGTAGAACTGTCTGCCACTCCTGTGCATGTCGAGGGTGCTCTCAGGCCTTGGGGGAGGGAGGTGTGGGTCCCCATTTTAACCAAGGTCACACAGCCAGTACTTGGTCATACCTCAGCCCTGCTGGGGTCTTGCACCCTGGGAGGCTGCAACGATGTGGGGAACCCAGGATGGACATGATGTGCAGAGGCAGGACCCTGCAGTGGGACCCTGGTGCAGCCAGCACATGGGAGAGGTGCTGTGCCTGCAACCTGGCAAGCAGGAGAGTGGAGAGGCAGACAGATTGCGTGCGACAGGCCGAGGATAATTCATTGCTCCTGAGGAGAGAAGTCTTCCACCTGGAAAGGAATCTGCTCCCCTCCACCCTCAGCCCAGGAGGCTGCAGGGCCCAGAGAGGCAGGGAGGGGTGTGCAGGTGGGCTGCTGCACTGTGAGCCTGGACAGGCAGGGCAGGCAGCACCCTGCACTGGGCAGGGCACCGCAGCGCTGCTGTATCTGCATGGGTCCCCTCTGCCCCACCGGCACGAGTCCTGACTCTCTGATGGGCCGCTGGGGTTGGTGCCAGCTGCTCACCCACCCTGCAGCTGAACATGCACACCCACCACAGCCAGCACTGCCCCTATGCTGGGTGCACATGCTGGAATGAGCTGGAGGGTGCTTCTTGATCCCACCAGCTCCTGGCCACGGACAGCCTGGAACCAGCAGTTCCTGTCCTGACATACAGGTGGGGGCATGATCCTGGTGGGGTGCTTAGAGGCCCCAGCAAGGTGCAGTACATGCACTACTTTGGAAAAAGGCTGTGCCAGGCAGTGCTGAGAGGGCTGGGAGCCAGAGCGGCTGGAGGGCTCATGGGGAGGGTATGGCCTGCGTGCCCCAGCCCATCACTGCTGTGCTAGGGAAGCCGGCTGCGTGGCAGGCCCTGGCATGAAGCAGCGTCTTTGCTGAACTCTCATGTCTTAGCATCTCCCAGGAGAGGCAGCGTGTTCCTCTAAGGGTGTCCTGGCCTTCAGGCTGCTGAGTACACACAGACACGTGTGTGCGTGTGTGTGTGTGTGTGTGTGCACATATGTCTGAGCATGAGCATTCTGGCAGTGCACGTGACACATCTTCAGTCAGGGCTAATTAGGTAGTGAGCTGATCAGCAAATCATCCTGAAGGCATTGGCTTTCTGGGGACAGCAAATGAGACAAATGAGTATCAGTGAAGATACATGCTCCCCCATAGCATCCTTCTCAGCCACACCTGAGCCACAAGCAGCCTCACACCAGGGTCTCCTGGGGGAGGATTTTCCCCGCCTTCTGCCAGGTACATCCATCCCTGTTGTCCTTGTCTCCAGCTCTCTGCCTTGTTGGGAAACAGGCTGAGATGATGGGGACAACATGCCAGCAAGGATGCTGGAGCAGGCTGCTAGCATGGGGAAGTCTGGGCACCCATGGAGGCGACTTTGGCTCCCCTGGGTGGACAGACACCCTTCTGAGCTAAGGGCACAGGTGGCCGTGCCAGGCACCCTGCCTGCAGTGGGTGGGACTGCAGCAGTGTGAGCAGTCCTTTACCCAGCGCTGTCACACTCCCCTGCTGGTCCCCGTGTCGCCTCGCCATCCTGTCCCGCACAAACATTCCCTCACTCCCGGCCATGGTAAATATTGTTGCAGGGCAAACAGTGAATCAGCCCTCTTTGTTCGAGTGCTGCTGGCAGCCCCATCTTGTTCGACTGCTGTTTAATGACCCTCCAGTTGTGTACCCTGGAGGTACTCATTAACCTTGGGCTGCAGATGGTGAGGAGGATGGACCTGAGCTAGCCAGGAATGGCTTGACAGTGCTGGGGACCAGCTCTGGGCAAATTCTGGTGACCTTTTACCAGGAGCGGATGTGCCAGAGGTTTCCCCTCACACCTCTGCAAGGTGCGGCCAAGCTGCTGACAGCTCAGCATACCCACAGGCTGACGTTCTTATCACAACCCATAAGTTCTATTTTCTTTCCTGATTCTCCTTCCCATGCTGTTGGTGGAGGAATGGGAAGGGAAAGTAAGCAAGCAGTTGTGTGGTACTTAGTTGGCAGCTGCGGTTGACACCATCCCACGGTACAGCACAATGGAGCTGGACTGGAGCAGCATCCCCTTTAAAGCATCCCTCTTCAGCTCAGTCTCTGTTCCTGGCATGGCCATGGGGTGCAGAGAAGATGCTGGCTCTTGTAGAGGGATGCTCCAGCCTCTGTGTGCTACAGGAGGGTTTCAGAGGCCTCATGATGGCAGGTGTGGGTAGGAAGGCTGTGCAGTTCAGCTTGGGCAGGTTGGTGAGGGCCATGAAAGTGAACAGCGGGACATCCTGAGACATGCAGGATGCAGGCAGGGGCTGGAAATGGGTAGTTCAGGAACAACTGGAGAAACATGGGTGCTGAGACTTCTGCCACTGCTGAGAAGCTGCTCCTGCCACTCTGCCTGGTCCTCACGTCCCATTCATGTGTTCCTGGCTCTCCAACAACACCTCGAACTCCACCCCACGTTGTAGTCTGGTTTCTTCCCCCATTGTGGTCCAGGCCTCACCCCTAATGGTGGCAGTGGCTCTTGACCCACAGTGGTCCCATGGTGGTCAGTGTCCAGGGGGCAGTGCCAGCCCAGCCCAGGGACACTCTGTGCAGTAGCTCGGGAGGATGCTGCAGGGTCCCCAGGGCTCCAGCACTGGTGGCACAGGTCCCTGCAGTGGTGCCTACACCAGCAACAGCAGGTGCCAGGATGCCAGCCTCAGTGCCACCACACAAACTTGTTCTCAGGGAGCCAGGAAAACAGTTCTGGTGGCAGGTGACAGCACAGGGTCTGGGACCATCCCCACTCCCACCAGCAAACTGTAGGAGTCAGCATCCCCACAGGAGCAAGTGCCTGCTGGAACTTTACTGCTGAGGGCCTGGTGGGATCAGAGCAGGGCCATGGTGTAGGACAGGATCCTGTGACTGTGTCCCTGCAGGGCTGTGCAGGACCCAGCTGTGCTGCTGGCAGAGGGGACAGCCTGGGGAGGACCGCAGAGGCTGTGTGGGGTGCCTGGCATGTTGGATTGGGGCTGCCAGGAAGGCCTCAATAAACATCTAGCTTCTGTTTATTTATGACTGAGGATATTTATACCACAAAGGCCTTTAAATTTAGCTGGGGACACACCCAGGCACCATCCAGTGCTGACGGCCGTGGGGAGCTCCTGGTGCAGTCTGAGCTGGCACACCGACTCGGGCAGTGGGTACACCAGCAGCACCAGATGTGCCCTGGAACTGTCACCTCCAGGACTGATATCTACTGTGGGGTGTGAGGCACAGGAGCATGGCTGGGGGGACAGCAGCACTTCTCATGAAGACAGGATGAGGCTGCACCCTAGAGGGACAGCGTCTCCAAAGATGATGGCACAGGCTCTGTGCCCATCCCTGCCTTCCGTGCAGTGAGGACCCCAGTGCCACCAGGGCAGATCCACATCTCCTCTGACAAAATCTGACACCTTCCTATCCCTGTGGTCAGTGCCACGTGAGGCTGGTTGTTGGGTCAGAAACAATCTTGGGGCTACATCCCGAAATTACAGCCCGGAGCTCAGCCAGGTGGGCTCGGGGCAGCCCAGGCCCGTGGGGCACGCTGTGCCATCCCGACTCAGCTGGCTGTGTCCCTGCTCTCCCGTCCCTCCGGCCACTGGTGCCGGGCCGGCGGGGCCGTGCGGAGCATCCCCCGCCGCCGCCGCGGTGTCTGCCTCCCTCTGCCGGCTGCGGGACACCCGGCGCTCCCCGCTGCCGCTCCCGGCTGTCGGAGCTCGGGGGTTTGCCGTCCCTCAGCGCCAAGGGAGCACGGTCCCCTGCCAGCCAGGCCCGCTGCCCCCTTCTTCCCCTTCACCCAGCTTTGGGTGAAATGTGGCATTTTGTTCCCACAGTTTCTAGCTGCCCCATGTGTAGCTCTACCCTCGTTGCTACAGCATCATCTGGAGAGAAGAGGTTTGGCATTTCCCCTGCTCTGCAGTGAAGCACAGAGCAGCACCCACAGACCTGACTGTCCCTTGTCCCATGTGGACCCTCTGTGCGGTGCCATGGACACTGAGCCGAGCACCCTTTGGCACTTGCAGCTCTGTGCTCTGTGGACGTGCCACCGTGCTCATCTCACCAGACTCCTTGCTGGTCTACTCAGTGCCTCTAACAAGTTAATTCCTTGTCTTGGAAAGGGTCTCAATAGCTTTGGACAGGCGAGGTCGAGTTTACATGAGGCAAAGGCAACGTGCATTAGGATTCCTACCCACTCAGTCTTTATTAATTAGATCCCGTCTCAAACTCTGCTGTTTCTCCAGGACAAATGCGATGCCCACCAGCCTGTGATTGTCCTTGACAGCTAAGACAGCCAGCCCCGTGTCTTTCCATAAATGTGCTGCTCTTCATTCTACTCTGACACCAAGCATTTTACCTCCAGCTTATCCTAAAATTCCTGCCTCACAGATCAAAAGAAGTCCTAAATTACTCTGAGCAGTGGGAGCTTAGGGCTGGCCAGCCTGAACAGTGCCTGCATGCCCATCTCTCCAGCACCTCACCCCACCCCACGAGGACCATGTACCTGGCTGGCCCCCAGGCCTGGGCCATCCTTCTCAGTCTTTTCCCACTGTCCCCTCCGTCCCCTGCTTCCCTTACTGCTGCCAAGTCACATTAAGAGCTGCGAAGCTGCACGGTGGAGCTTGTTGGAGTGAGTGTCCCTAGGACAGGCAGCTCTGCATGGCAGAGCCTGGCCTTGCCTGGAGGCTGCTTATCCCCGTCCTCAGACATTCCAGAGCTTGCTTTCAGACTTGGGGACACTCTCAGCAGGGATATCTGGATTTTATCTGCTGTGATATCTGATTTTATCTGCTCTCCCTCCCTCCAGCTTGACACATGGAGCTCCTACAAGCTCTCCACAGGGAGACGTGGTTACAGGGGTGATGGGTGCTCGGCAGCACCGGCACACACCAGCATGGGACACAACCCAGGGGGAGACAACCCTCGTACCTGCCAGCAGCGAGGGTAGGGGACCCGCGCCGGGCTGTGCCCACCGCCTGTGGGGACAGTATCCCTGAGAGAGCCGTAGGAGCCAGCCAGGGCCGGGGTGCCGCTGCTTTGCCGGCGGCTGCAGTGAGCAGCAGCTGTCCGCAGAGGGAGCGCGGCTCCTTCCCGGCCCTCCTCCTCCTCCTGCCGGCAGTTCCCCTTCAGGACCCGCCAGCTCTGCCCGTGTGTGAGTGCTCAGCATCCCCCGGGTCCCCTGCACTGAACGGGGCGAAGAAGGCAGAGAGGTGACCCTCACTGAGCAAGGCTGGGTCCCGCCTGAGCTCTGTCCATGCCCCATGGCTGCCTTCATCTCTCTGGATATGTGCTGGGGAGATCTTCCCCCCTCCAGCTGCTCAGGGGGTACCCAGCATCCAGGTCTGGACATGCCTGATGGCAACAGCCGTAGAACCCACTCATCTCTGCCAGCACCAGGAATTATATTTAAAATCACCGGTCCCGAGGTCCATGGGCTTCAACCATGGAGCTCTCCAGTCCCTCACACTCTGGGACTCCACTCCTAATGCAGTTGGTGTCCTTTTGCACCAGAGTGTGCTGAATTGGCGTTATTCCAGTGAGAAAGGCACTCAGATTCCTTAAGTGACATTTAAAATGCTATTTAATAGAGGTCACACTATAAAGTGACTACTGTAGATAATCTTAGATCTCTTGACATGCAGGAACCCCGAGTGGCCCAGCATTGAACAGACCTCCAGTCCACACATAGCACACCATGCAGACCCTGCCAGTAGAAAGGGTTATGCCAATTTAGTCATTTGAGCTATTATAGAATTTCCTTAGAAGAAAACAGCTCTATTCAGTATTTTACTGCCAAAAAGAAAGATGCTGATGTGAGAACTTCTTGCTGCTGTTTCAGATAAAGGCACAGATATGCACATGGCAGGTACCAGCTACGAGCTCCCTGCAGACTCCTCTGTTACAGGCTGGTTTCTAACCTGGATGAGCTTAGCCTGGAGCCAAGGGATGCCCACAGCATAGGTCTGGGCCTGTGCAGGCTTGCTGTTCCATGGGTCACTAACTCCTCCTGCCCAGGGCCACAGCAGCACCCTGGCTGTAGTCTGTCAGAGCTGCAGGGGAATGGGCTGTTTCCTAGGGCTGACGATGATGTCATTGTGTCCCTTCTCCACGGGGATGCTCGCCTGATTTCCCCGAAGGGAATTTCAGCGGAAGTCAGAGGATGGGTGAGGAGAAATGTCATGGACATGCCCCAAAGGGAACTGAAACCCCTGTGTCATGCAGGGTGGAGGGCTGCATGGTAAGCTGGGTGGACAGCACCTCATCCTGCTCACTGCCTTTGAGGATGCAACAGAGATAGCCTTGGGGCCTCTCTCCAGGAACTTGCATGGGCAAATGTCATATGGGGCAAGTACAGGCTGCTGCTTGGCCAGGCTGCTGCAGCCATTGTCCCTTGTCCCTCAACCTGTTCTTTGTGGGAGTGCCACTACCCCAAGGACGCTGCCCAGCCCAGCCTCAGCAGCCAGGTGTGATTTATGCCTGGGTCCCTGCCTGCCCACCACTCCCTAGGGACTCAGCACCAGCCCCGGGCAAGGCAGCAATGCCACCCTTTTGCCAGGACCCAAGAGCCAGCTGGCCAGGCTGGGGAGAGGAAGGTGCTTGAGACAAAAGGGGAACGGGATGGGGAAGGGGATGGGGGTTGGGAGATGAGAGGGTGTGCACCCTGCAGCAGGTGGCTGGCTGCCAAGTTGCAACAGGAGATGGGAGCATTTCTGCAAGCCCTGCTGAACCTCCAGGCACCAGCTATCCCTGTCTGGGGGGCAAAGGGGGGTTTGACAAGGCCCAGGGCTACAGCCACACACCCTCCCCAGGCAGAGTGCCCAAGGGTGCACGAGGTTGTGGCAAGGAGACAGGCCCTGTGGTGATGCTAGTCCCAGCCCAGGGCGCTCTGCAGCCCGTGGGTGGCAGACTGAGCATTACAGTGATCACTTCCAGCTGGCTCCAGGTCCATGGGGCGCTGTCATGGGATAGCTTCCAGCGGCCGGGCACTGGGGGGACCAGGGACAGCTATTTTGGGCAGCCCAAGGCACCACAGCTGTCATGCTCTCTGCAGCACAGTGCACTGGACAAGGACCTGGGCGCTGCTCTTGGAGAGGAGGACATGCTTCCCATGAGGGACCCAGCACCCTGTTGCCCCCCATGCCTGGGGGAGATCCACATTCCAGGGACGAGGCAGCCCAGTGCAGGGCTGACCTGGGTGATGCTGAACCCATCCAGATGGCTCTGTGCCTCCCAGACAGGTGTCACCAGGGCAGAGGGAGGAACAACAGCCTCGGGACCTGAAGCCAAAGTATGAGCTCGCAGCAGTGAAATCCTTGTCTGTGCCCAGGATGTCTCCACCAGCCCCACGTAACCGTGGCGTTACACACAAGCTCTGTGTTGTCAGCTGGGTGCTGTGTGTGCCACCAAAGCTGCAGGGAGGGCACAATGGGGCAGTGTAGGAGCCTGGCTTCAACTCCTGTGGCTGCTGTCCCATGGGCATCCACACCCATCTTGCTGCCCATCCAAGCCAGGGCTTCTCCCAGGCTGTCTGGATACTGTGTGAGGGAATTTTCCTAGGTCATTAGCAGGCACGCAGGCACGGGAGTGGAAAGTCCCCAGGAGCTGTGGCTGCTGGGGATGCAGCTCCCTGTGACCACAAGCAATGATGCCTGTGGCATTTCCTCCTGATGTCACTTGCCTGTCCTGGCACTCGCCCAAGCTGTGGACACTCAGTAGAAGCCTGGAGAAGGTGCGAGCTGCTGGTAAAGCCTGGGGCAGGGCTGGGGGAAGGGCAGCCCTTGGCACAGCAGGGACAGGGGTTCCCGGATGCAGAGGGGTGCCAGAGCAGGATCATGGCACTGCCCTCACAGCATTGCAAACACACCAGATCTATGCTGGGGAGCAAGGCAGCTCTCACGAGGTGGCTTCAAATTGCTGGCAAATCAGGGACAATTTGAGGGGTTTTCCAAGAGCTTTGGTACTATCATGGGTGCTTTGGGGCAGGAGATGACATGCTGTCATAGAACAGTTCAGTCCCCCACGTGTCAGGCAGGATGGAGATGACATGCCAGAGAGGAAAGAAATATGGGAAAGCTGGGAGGACAAAACACAAACTGGTGGCCCTTCTGTGGCATTTCTGCTGCTCCTCTTGCAGCATCCCTCCTGATAATACAGGCCAGCTGTGAAATCGCCAGAGTGGGCACAGCCAGCCTGTGTAGGGACTTCTATCCCCATTCCTCCCGTCCTGAAGGCAGAGGCTGTTCCCCACCAGCTCACTTCCTTTCCAGGCACCAGTGCACAGGTGGAAATTTGGGGCTCCGAGATGACAGCCATTCCAGAGTGTATGGTCTCCCAGTCTCTGCAGCTCCTCAGGCAGCCTGATGCCCTTTGGGGCTGACCTGCAGCCTGGGGAGCTGTAAGCTGCCTCCAAGGGGATTGTTTAAAAGAAAATTGGTTGATTTTGGTGATGGACCATCATGCCAAAGCTGAACTTAAACTTTCTCCTGCCTCCTACCCTAGGATACACGCAAGCACTGGAGCTGTCATTCCAGGAGGGGTGGGTAAGGAGCCCCCATTCTGCATGCAGCACCCCACCATAGGGAAACCTCAAGGCCAGATCCAGACCCAGCAGTCATGGGGCTCATGGTGCTCTGGAAATGCTTGGGAAATAACCCCAGGGTGTGTCTGGGGAGGTGCATGTCAGGCACACAGCAGGGACAGCATTAAGTCCTGCTGCATTTGGTGCATGCCTGAACTCAAGGGCAAGCCCTGGACCACGTCAGGGCTTCAACCACTTGGGGATTATCACAAGCCCGTGCTGCAGGCCTGGTGCATGGGAAATCTTCAGAGATTGCTGGTGTTTCAACCAGCCCATCCCTCTCAAAGGTACTGGGAGCTGGCACTTCCTCTCCACCCTTCAACCCTCTGGATCTCTGCCCGCATTTGCCCATGGTTTCCCAGGCAACAGCACCCGTGGAGATAGGAGGGGAGAGGCTGTGCTGCCTAGGCAGCGGTGTCACCTGCAAGTTGACCCATGTCTCCTATAGAGATGGCACTGACGCCAGGAGGTTGCTGCACCTGCCCACAGAGGCGGAAGCTTCCAGCCTCACAGATTTGAATGGCACTAGGGAAGGGGTGCTGTGGCCCCACCACCATGCAAGGATTTGGGGGACATTGTGACGTCTGTCAGCCATGGGGGGGATAGTGAGGAAGGAAAGAGACGAGTGCTCCAGGATGGGGAATGGGGGGATGATTGCTACCAGATGGGGAGAGACAGCTGAAGGGTGCACGAGTACAGGCTGGAGCATCTCTCCTAAACCTGTGGCACTGCACCCTCCCACCCCACAGATCACATTTGGCCTCTGCTGCGTCTCTGGGCACCAGGAGAGCCCAGGAAACTTCTGACTGGTGTGGTAGGACCATGACCAAAGCCATGGGTGCACAGAGCAGCTAGGCTCCTGGGAAGGAGGTGTTTGCACCCAGGTGTAGGTTGCTAGAAGAGGCTGCAGCATCTCGGAGATTGCAGAGGAGAAGGAGCAGCCCCCTGCTGACCCACTTGGGGTTGCAGGGCCTTCCTCCTCTCTTCCCATCTCCTAAGCTCCTGTTGAGCGCACAGAGGAGAGGCATAAAAAGTGAGAGAGATCCTATGAAGGGTGTTTGAAAGCACGAGTTTCATTCATGGAAATCCATCCCTTAAGGATCAAGTCTGCAGCTCCACAGCTGGCAGCTCCTCTCCGAAGCTCAGATCCTGGGGCAGGGGTGTGGGTTGCAGCCACATTCTGGCTCTGACACAGGATGCTGGGTGTGGGATGCTGGATTCAGGTTCTGGGTGCAGGATTTGGGCTGCAGGGTGGAGCGTGAGGCCACACGCAGCCGGGAGCGAGGGTGCTAGTGAGCAACCTGGCTCCTTGTGTAGAGCAGCCATGCGTAGGTGCTGGGAGAGTGTGGGAGGACCTGAGCACCCGTCAGTTTCACTGCTGCCTTCCCCTTTCTGCTGTGGAAGCCCTCACTCTGGCTTTACCACACTCACAAAATGAAAGCAGTGTTGGTGCATGACTGTTCTCCCCTCCTGCAGCCCAGCACACTGGTGAAACTGCTGCAGTGGGGCCTGGACAGACACACCTGGGGCACCGCCCCATCACTGCCCCCACCTCTGCCCCATCCCTGCAGAGGATTTCCCTAACCAGGCAGCAACCCTCAAGGACAGAGCAGGGATCCATGGAGAGACAGGTAAGGGATGCTTCCCAAGTTGGTTGGAACACTGCGAGGTCAGCCCTGGGATGGTGTGCAGGGCTGTGGAGGCGGAAAGGATTGTTAGTGGGATGTGGGAAGGGCTGTGCTGTTGCTGCACTTGGGGTACTGCGCTGCACCCCTGCCACGCTCCCCAAAACAGCTCCTTCCTGAAGATGCGGGGTGCAGTGCTAAGGCCCCAAGGGGCAGGAACTGGAAGGGATTCAGGGAGCACGGCAGGGTGCTGGAGAGCAGGCACACATCCCAGCACGTGAGAAGCCCATCAGGATGGAGAGGGGAGGGAAGAGAGGCCTCGGCGAGAGGCCAAGCAAGGGGTGGCCCCTGGCGCACTCGTCATGCATTACTGGAAACATCTGGCCTGGGATGTGGGGGCGTGCACTGGCTGCACACACATGTGTGCATAAGCACATGGGTATGGGGAAACATACACACACATGCATTTATGGGTACATGTGTATCAGTACATGTACCCACACCTATGTACATGCATACTCACGTGTGCCCAAGTAGCCATACATGTCTACATATGTGCCCTTACATGCACAGACACACACAGGCATGAATGTTTGCACACACATGTAGATACCCTGAGACATGTGTGTTCATATGGATGTAAACATATACTGCTACATGTGTACACACCCCTAACCACATAGGGACAAGTGTACAGATTTTCATGCATATATGTGAGTGTACATGCGCCAGCAAGCACACTCGCTGCGGCATGCACAGGCATGAACACGCACACAGAGCTGTGTGACACGCACGTGTGCAACAGACATCCACACAATGCACACATGCACAACTGACAGAGTGACTTCACGCATCTTGGCTGGAGCCTGCGGCCATCCCGCTGCCCGGGATTGCCATGGCACTGTGCCCTGGCAGTGTGTGCATGCTGTGTGAGGCGGTTCCTCTGCATGCGAAAACGTGCGTGGCAGGGATGTGTGTGTGCGGGGATGCATGTGTGCCCACGGCGAGCCTCTGTGTGACCGTACCTCCCGTGTACGTTCACACGTGCCACAAGCCTGTGCAAGCCTGCATACGCCCCTCCACGTCCACATGCCTGTGGGATACCGATGGCTATGTGTGCCAAGTATGCCAAGTGCGTGCCCGAGTGCGCCAAGTGCAGAGTGTGCCCGTGCATGTTCATGCGTGCAGCATGCCCGTGTGTGCCGTGTGTAACCGTGTGCCCACGCGTGTGTGTGTGTGTGTGTGTGTGNTGGTGTGGGGTGTCCGCCCCCCCCGCCCCCCCCCCCCCCGCCGTACCGGGTGCGCTCTCGCCCTCCGCGGTGCCGGCGGTGCCCCCGGTGCGGCGAGGCGCGGTGCGGATGCCGAGGCGGGGCGCTGGGGAGCGAGGCGAAGCGGGAGGCGGAGCACGGCGGCGGGGGCGAGAGGCGGCGCCAGCCCCCACCGACCTCCAAACTTTCATTAACTCGGCAGCACCGGCGGCGGCGGTTCCGGGCCTGGTGGAACACCGGCATTGACACCGACACCGGGCTGGGCGCGGCGGAGCGGCGCCCCCGCGAGCCCACCCGGCGCGGCGGGAGGGGCCGGGCGTCGGCATGGGCACGGTAAGGGGCGCGCACCTCCGCCGGCACCGGGTGCCCGGCCCG
>VYZP01008111.1:0-24597 GCA_013400635.1 Hypocryptadius cinnamomeus | reverse complement strand
CCGTGGGGCGGCACGGGAGCATGGCGGCGGCAGGCCGGCCCCCTTCCTGCCTTCCGCGGGCACCGGGGAGCCCCGGTTGCGGTGGGCCCGGCGGATGCTGGCGGAAGAAATGGCCTCGCAGGTGGCAGCGGCTGCACCGGTGCATCGGGCCGCCCTCCCGCCGGGCGAGAAGGGACGGGGGCTCCATCCTTTGGGCGGCCATCCGTGGCCTTCTGCTGGGTGCCGTGCACTGCGTCCCCGCGCCGAGGTGTGACATGCTGTACGGGAGCTCCTGTGGGTGCCCAGGTGTCCCCATTTCCAGGGTGCCTGCCGCCCGTGCCGGCTCTAGGTACGAGCTGCGCTGCCCTCTGGTCTGTCATGGCATCTCGCNCCGGGCCTGGTGGAACACCGGCATTGACACCGACACCGGGCTGGGCGCGGCGGAGCGGCGCCCCCGCGAGCCCACCCGGCGCGGCGGGAGGGGCCGGGCGTCGGCATGGGCACGGTAAGGGGCGCGCCCCTCCGCCGGCACCGGGTGCCCGGCCCGTCCAGCAGCCGTAGCAGCACTGGGGTTGGGACGGGAGGAGGAGTGGGTGGGCTGCCGAAGAGGGATGAGAAGGGGACGAGGGCGGCGAGGGCCTCCGGAGCGGAGGGGTCGGGGACATCAGGAGTGGCACCGGGAGCGGCCACCCGTCTGGATGGTGTCGGGAGCGGAACAGCGGGATAACGGGATGCGGGGCGGTCCCGCATCTGTTGCTCTCGCGGCGCGGCGGCGCGGTGCCGGCGGAGCGCGGGGGCGCGGCGCGCAGAGCGGGACCACCGCCGNAGCCCCGGTTGCGGTGGGCCCGGCGGATGCTGGCGGAAGAAATGGCCTCGCAGGTGGCAGCGGCTGCACCGGTGCATCGGGCCGCCCTCCCGCCGGGCGAGAAGGGACGGGGGCTCCATCCTTCGGTCGGACATCCGTGGCCTTCTGCTGGGTGCCGTGCGCTGCGTCCCCGCGCCGAGGTGTGACATGCTGTACGGGAGCTCCTGTGGGTGCCCAGGTGTCCCCATTTCCAGGGTGCCTGCCGCCCGTGCCGGCTCTAGGTACGAGCTGCGCTGCCCTCTGGTCTGTCATGGCATCTCGCAGCTGTAGGAGAGCCACCCCGTGGCACCAGTGCTTTGCATCCTCGTCCCTGCTGGGCTGTCTCAGGGGATGATGCAGCCTCGGGCATCCTTGCATCCGTCCCATTGCCACACCACCGCTGGCTTCGCGCTCGATCCTTGTCAGTCTGGGAGCCAATGCCAGCGGCACCTACGGTGTTCATGAAGGCTTATCAGCACCTGGCAGACCCCGAGGGGAGTGGCAACTGTCCGGCCCCTTGGGCACTCCCCCTTTCCCAGGGCACGCGATTAGTTCCCGGTGTGAATTCAGGACTGCAGGAGGATGGGCAGCTTTTGGCTGGCTGGCGGTAGGTGTGTGATAGGGAGGAGGTCTGCCCACCGAGCCTGCACCTCCCACCTTTGAGAGGTCCCTGTGGCATGCGAGGAGCCAGGTTTGTGGCAGTGATGACATCTCAGCTCCCCTGGAAATGCAGGCACTGCTGAGGAGGGCATTGGCAGTGGGGCGCAGCATCTGCGGTATCTGCCGGCAGCAGCCTGTCTGCGCTGGAGGGGCTGGGGGCTCACGCCACAGCCCCTGGATTCCTGCCCCTTATCTACACTGCCCATGCTCCTTCCTTATGTCTTAAGGTCTCTGCTGATTGCTTCAGAGTTATGGCAGCCTGGGGATAGGCCCTGGGGCGTTTGCTGGTGGTGGTCAGGGACCCTCAGTGCGGGTCAGGGGTCCTTCTACAGCCAGCAAGGGTGCTGAGCACTGGTATGGGATCTGCAAACACCAGTGCTTGTTGCACAGACAATCAAACTGGTGTTTTGCAAGAGCGTCTGTCCCTTCCAGTGAGGTCAGGCCTCAGTGTTCCCCTGGGGCCTCCAGCGGCCCCAGGCTGGGGCGGGGTGAGGGCCGGGGAGACAGATGCCTGTGCCAGTGCACTGTCCAGCAGCACCTGGCACCCGGCAGAGCCCAGCGGCTCGGCCCCCCTGCGCCGCACGTGCATGCGATGCACCGGGGCAGAAGGCAATCGTTTCCCATCTGTGTCCTGCGCGGCAGCTGAGCCCTGCACTGGCCCCGCTCTGCGCCCAGTCCCGGCGCTGTCGTGTGCTGCAGCCACTTCAGCTTCATCTCTCGCTGGGGGAGAGCTCAAGGGGCCCCCGCTCCTGCCCTCGGGCCCTGACGCCCACCTGCCGGGGGGCCAGCAGCCAGC
The DNA here is from genome assembly GCA_013400635.1 of Hypocryptadius cinnamomeus. Lineage (NCBI taxonomy): Eukaryota > Metazoa > Chordata > Aves > Passeriformes > Zosteropidae > Hypocryptadius > Hypocryptadius cinnamomeus. The sequence continues at coordinate 22,318 of VYZP01008111.1, read as the reverse complement.
TGTCCGCAAGGTCGTCTGTCCACACCGGGTAAATCTTTAACTGCTTCTTGGGAAACACCTGGGAGCCGCCGCTCGTGTGGGTGCCAGGGGGTTCAGAGACGCTGCAGGGGCTGGGAGCCAGCAGAAAGAGACCCCGCCGCCAACCCACCCAGCCCCAGGCACTGCGTCCTCCACCAGGAGTCCTGCTACCCACTGGGCAGGTAGAGGGGAGCGACTTGCCTGGCACTGCCCCCCAGTTCCTGGAGGGAGGGGGAGGCCTGGGGTGGGGATGTGCCCACCCCACCAGTCACATCTCTCTTGGTGTCTTCTCCCCTCTGCCCAGCTTGCGCTGCCGGTGGATTGAAGGACGCTAGTGCTGGTGCCGCGGCCATCGTGACAGAGAGCGGTCAGGCACGGGACCCTGCACTCGGCAGCCGGCACCCTGCTCCAGCCTCCAGGAATGGCCGATAAGTGCAGCGAGGGGCTGCTGGTAAGTGCAGGGGTGTGGGGAGAGGGCTGGTGTGCACCACTGCCTCGGGGACCCAGAGAGCCTGGCGCAGGGAGCAAGACACTGGTGCTGTCGTAGGACTTGGTGTGCCATCCTGGGCTCTCCATTTGGGGTTGTGGCACCATGGTGCTCTCCCAGCATGATAATTTTTGGGCTGATGCTCTCTCTCCATGAGCCTGTTGCCTTTGGGGCTCTTCGGGTGTGGTGTCTCGTTGTGCCTGGAGATGCTATCGTCGGTTTTCAGGCGCTCTGCCCAGCCTTATCACCCATCCCAGCTCTGCAGGCAGGCAATTCTACAGCCTACTGTCAGCAAAGGGTGCAGGTGTTCCTCCAAGCCAGACACTCCCAGAGGGGCACGCTGTAGGTGCTTCTCCTTGCCTTCACCCAGTGGACTCTCTGAGACTGGGCTGGTAGGATGGTGCAATGGCAGAGGAAGGTTTCTCTGGGCACCAGTGTAGTGCCTGACCTTCCATCCTCATGAGCGGTGTGTTGCAGGGTGCTGTGAGCTGCTGTGCACTTGCCTGCGCCAAGGGTAGATTTGGTGTTCTGGGCAGATGTGGGATGTGCCCACTGCATGTCTTTGTTGGAAGGTTGCGATCGCCCCATGCTTGTGGCAGCTCAGGTTCCTGTGACAGGCTGCTGTGCTGCCTTGGGCAGGTGAGCCCCCAGGCTAGACTTGGCTGTTTCCCTTTTTCCCAAAGGATAGGAGCTGAATGCTGAGATTGACATGGTCACCGGGCCCTCCCCTTCCCGGGGGGCTTCCTGAAATAGCTGCACACTCCAGCTGGAGGGCTGGGAGCCAGGGTTTGTCTGGGAAGCCAAGAGCCAGGGGAGCGGCGTGCTCCAGCAAGTGCTTCCAGCGTGCACGCAGTTCCTCTGCTTGTGTGTCCCAGCATGGCCCCGCCGGCTGTGCCTGCAGCAGGGAGCCCAGCGCCCATCCTGCCCCCAACAGAGAAAGGGTTGGGGCAGCTGGTGGGATAGGAAGGCAGATTTTTTCTGGAGAAGCCCTGGGCTGGTAACAGGGAGGTGCTGAGGATATATCTGGGCACAGTCAGGGGTCTGTCATGGGGACACACTTCTGCACATGGCGCTTGCCATGACTCCATGCTGTTGATGTTTTCTTGTTTTGACCAGAGCAGTCAGCATCACACTGGGGCGAGGGCTGAGCCTGACACCCACGTCAGGAGCCAGACATTGGAGTGCCCACCCACTCCCCATAAATCTTTAACCCGCTTCTCAGAAGTACCTGACCAGCCCACCTCAGGGCCAGGGTGTCACATGCAACAGGGCCTGACACGTGCAGCGTTGGCCACTCTGGCTCTTAGACCTCTTCCTGGGCCTCCCCTGGTTGCAGCGTGCAAGGATACCACTGCACAGGGCATTGCTGCTACAGGGTCTGTGGGGAGAAGGGTAGGTTCCTGTGAGAGCATCCCTGCTCCCCATTCCTGCATGCTGTGAGCACCAGGAGGAGCTGCAGTGGGCCAGGTTCTGACCACTGAGCTGCCTGAGTCCCTGGGAAAGGAACATAATCTCCTTGACCTGCCTCCAGGGCTCTGCCAGTAACCTCATAAATTTTGGCCCCTGCCTGTCCTCTCATCCCTGCCTGCAGGTGCAGCTCCCACCCCCACCACCCCCAGTCCAGCCAGGCTCTCACCATGCAACCCCTGCCCAGCATTATGTGCAGTGCCTGGGGCTGGACAAGTTTACAGTGCCTGCGTGCCTCACCTAGGGAGGGACAGGGGTGATGGAGGCAGCAGGTGGGTGATGTGCAGCTGTGCCTCAGTTTCCCCACCTGTCAGCTGGGGCCTGGAGAATGAGGGTGATGTGTATTGCTTTTGCAGGATCTGTGGTTTTGGGTGCCTCTGTGAAGCTCTGAATGCTTACTCCAGAACAAGAGGCAGTTGGGAGGGGCCATGCCCACCCTACTTCTCCCAAGCCCCAGAAATGCTCTGACTGCGGATACCCAGCAGAGTGTGGGACAGCTCCAGGGGCTGGATCAGTCCCTGTGTAGCTGGGCAGAGGAACTCCCTGTGAGCCACAGGGGAGGGTCTGACTGCCTCACCCTCCCAGGCCTTTAAGGACGTTTTGTTTTGTTGTCCTTGGGGTGCTTTGTTCAGACTCCAACACTGCCAGTGGCTCCTGACTCCCAGGGCTGCCTTGCTGGCACGGCCAGGCAGCCTTTGGCTGCAGCTTGCCCAGCTCAGGTAGGTTCCTGCTGTCACCCAAGACCACCCTGACTACACACTGGGACGCTGCTCCCGCTGCACTGCAGGGGAGGTGGGGGCTGGGGGGTCCCTGCCTGTTCCAGACACCCCCAGCGGCGCGGTGCCACTGACCAGCGGCAGGAGCTGCGGAAGTGGCTTTTGGCTGCGGGAGCCCTTCCCGGAATACCAAGGGGCAGTGATGGGGGGGCTGGCGGGGGATTTTTCTGCCTGAACGCCCCGGGAGAATCATGTCTGCCCTGGTAGAATGGGGCCGGAGAAAGGCAGCCCTGTCGGGAAGCACTCAGCTAGGCAATAGTGGCACTGGGACACGGCCCTGGGCATCATTCCTACCCCAGCCACCCTGCAGCCGTGGCAGGGGGTTTGAAGACCTGTGGACCACCCCCCATGCACCCATCACCCCTGTCTCTCTAGTTCAGCCCCAACACCACCAGCCAGCCAGGCTGGGGACCAGAATGCCAGGGTAGGTGAGGGTCCTTTGTTTCTAGCAGTGTGCCTCCATGCAGCTGGCTGTCCCCTCTGTCCGCTGGCTGGGCTGCTAGGGAAGCGGCACTTTGCTCCCACAGGGCAAGGCTGGCAAAGGGTCTGGCATCCCCAGGACGGGGCGGTGGGTCCTGCTGTGGTGTGCTCAGGCTGCTCTAAGGGGCAGGGGATGCAACATGCCCAGGGCAAAACATGGTGGTGGCACACAGGCAAAGTGTTGCAGCTGAACTGGGTCAAGGAGGGATGCCCACAAGGTGCCCACACACCTTGCAGGGTGTCTGGGCACAGAGCTGCCTGGCTGCATGTAGGGCAGGGCTGAGGTCACTGGGGCTGGCACAGCATGGGGTGGCTCTTGGCTTGCACATCTTGAGGGGCACAGTCAAGTGCTGCCATCCCATGGGTGGTACATGTCCCAAGCTACTGGGTGGCTGGTGCAGGAGGGGACAGGAACAAGCTCTGGGTGCTGGCATGTGGGAGGTTGAGTGCCCACCCCGCACACGTGTGCTGTTCACGTGTGCGCCCTCGGCCGCTGCTGCCCGGACCCCAGATGGTCGCCCGAAAGCGCCGGCCCGTCCCCCCGCCCTCGGTGCACCATCATGCGTCGCTGGCACCTTGGCCACACTCCCCAGCCGGGACGCAGGGCTGGGAGCAGCTGGGGCGCCCCGAGCCTGGCTGCAGGGCACCCTCTGCCTGGCCTCCTATGGGACGCACCACCCCACCAGGGTCCCACCTCGCGCTGGCAAAGGGGTGAGCAGGGAGGCTGTGGGGTGCCTGGGCAGTGAAGGGGTCGTGGCATAGCCCTCCTGCCAGCCAGATGGTCCCCCTCGGGGCAGTGACCTTGTGAGGGTTGCCATGGAGGCCCATGATGTCACCAATAGTACGACGTTGAGTGAAGTAGCATGGCACCAGGCTGGGGATGTGCCAGCAGAAAGGCTTGTCCCTGTGCCCCTGTCCCCAAGCAGGGCTGTGCCCTGTTCCTGCAGCCCTTGAATGCCCAGGGTTGGGATTGGGCATGCAGGGCCAAGCTGCTGTGTGGATGATGGGCATAAGGTAAGGAATGCGTGTGTGGGGCTCGAGATGTTGAGGCATGGAAATAGGGGGCTCTGGGGGAATGTCATCTTCTGCTATGCTCCAAGAGCAGCTCCTGGCCCCGACCAGACGGGCAGCGGTGCCCGCAGGGAGGGCAGTGCTGCCCACTGGAGCGTGCAGGGCTGTGAGCAGCTGGACCCCGCTAATGAGGCCTCATTAAGTGGGACAGGGCTGAGCCCGCTGTGCAGCCTGCTCTGCCTTGCCCTGCCTACATGAGCCAGGGAGGGCACCTGGCTCGTGGGGGTACAGCTCGTGGGGGGTAGCAGAGGCACGGCAGTGCCTGCGGGGTGGGCCAGGCAGGCATGGTGCCAGGGCAGGTGGCATGGTGGGGTGCTGGTGCTGCATCAGGGCGGGCAACAGGGGGCCGAGCCTGGCTGGGAGGCAAGTGGGGAGCAGTGCCAAGCGCTGGAGGCAGTGGGCGGGGGAAGGCGGGAGGGCGGGTGGCTGCTGCTGCGCCGGAGCCCGAGGTGCCAATGAAGCTGGGGACTCACGGAGCCGTCCAGCCTGGGCCCCCGGATGGCAGCTGCGAGCAGCCAGGCCCCCTCGGACCCTCTCAGCAGGTCAGTGGGCAGGTGAGAGCAGGATCTGCGGGGCAGAGTGGGGGGCGGGCCAAGTGGCGTGGTGGCCATGCCAGTGCTGTCCCCCCACCACTCGTGGGTCTCCAAAACCCTTTGTACTGTCTTTGGGGTGGTGACTCTGCAGCGGGGAGCTGAAGCTGTAGATTTGTGCCATGGCATGCTGGAGAGGTACCCCCAAGCCCTACAGCCTTTGATGTGGGGTGCTCCAGGGAGGGAGGGGAGAGTATGGCACCAAACCCATCCATGGCCTCAGTTGTATTGGGAGCAAGAAGAGATTGCCTGACAGTTGTGTGTTTGTTATCCCTGGAATCTACTGATTTTGCAGAAGACGTGCACAGCACCTGGGTTGCAACTCAGTGCTGCAGGGGCAGAGTGTAGCAAAGATCCTCCTTGTTCTCCCTTCCCCTCTTCCTCTTCATGGGCATCAATGAGCAATGTCAAAGTTTGCCCCATTTCCCCATGGCACCCCAGGGCAGTACTGGTGGCTCACAGAGTGTGCTCAGGGCTGTCACTGGGGCTGGACAGCCATCTGCAATGAAGGGTGGTGAAGGCAGTGTAATACTCCTGGGAGGTCCTGCGGTTTGGGCGTGCCCCTCATCACTGCATTACCCCAGCCCTGGGACTGTCCCCAGCACCGTGCCAGATGCCTTTTCTCCCACAACGTCTCTGCTGCACTGGGACAGGGGCAAACATGGGGCTGAGCAGCAAAGAGAGAGGGGCGGGAGAGTTAGGATGTGCTGGTGAGGCTGGCAGAGTCAGGATGCGCATGGCACAGCAACCTCAGATGCAGGGATGACACTTGTGGATTCATTACCCCATGTACCAGGGACAAGGAGCGCAGGGTCTGATTACAGGGCCCCCAGCACCCAGGATCAGTTGACAGTCAGCAAGGGTACTCAGGACACCCCTTCTCTAAGTGACACCGTCTCTCCATCCCTTGGGACTCACACCTCAGGCTGCGGTTCATCTGCCTCCAACATCCTGCAGCCTTCTTTCTTGCCCTGGAATAGGCACTATTGTGGCCCTGAATTAGCCACTATTATGGCTGGCTAATTAGCCACATACTAATTATGTAATTAGCATATTTTTCTATCTTCCAGCAGCCCCTGCCTAAAACAGCCGTGAGTTTGTTGCCATCGCCATGGCAATGAGCAATGATATCAGGCTGATGACATCAGGGGTACTGGTACCCTCTGCTGGCGTTGCAGGAGCAGCCCTGACAGCCCTCAAGTTGGAGGCTGCAGGGGACCCTCTGGAGAAATTGGGGGTCCCTCAGTCGTTCATGGGGGCTGGATAAGGTCTGTGCCCCACAAAGGGCTGGGCTGGCATACCCCCATGTGGACAGTTTGAATGGGGAAAAAAGAGGAGGGGGTTCATGCTGGAGATGCCTCCCATGAGGACATCCCTTTCCAGTATCGACCCTGCCACCATCACAAGCTTACCAGCCATAAATCAGGGCCCCTTAGGGAAGTGGGGCGCATCCGGGCACCCCAGCCAAGCTGTCATTGTGTGAGTCGATGCTGCTTAGCATGAGAAAGACCTTGGTGCCAGGCAGGGTGATGGATGATGCCTGCTTTGCTGGGCTGGGGAAGTTTTGGCCATGATGTATGGGGGGTTCCCTTGGGAAGGGGGAGGAAGGATGCCCTGGGCACCCCAAACGTCCCCTTTTGGGATGTTTTGGACATTCCTTTTTGGAACTTCCCTTCTGGGGACATTTGGGGTGCCTGTGGCGTCCTTCCTCCTCCGTGATGTTATCACCCAAGCCAGGCATCCTTTGAAGCTGCACTGGGTTACATGCACAGAAAATCTGGGGCCTGGGAGCAGGACCTGGTCCCTCTAGAGACTGCACTGTTGATGGGTGGCACCTCTTCCTTTCCATTCCAGCTCTGTCCCCTTCCCATAGCAGGGAAAGGGGTGAGTTTCATCTTCCCAGATATCTGGGTTCTCTCTATCCACCTCCTTTTTTTACCATGTGGGGTTGGGAGGGTGGTTAGTGAGTGTAAAGGACAGGATGACCTTCCTAGATTTGGGGAGGGGGGGTTGTAGTGAGCTGATGGGTGAGCATGCAAGTGTTTGCGCACGTGTGCTCGCTTGTGCATGCATGGACACACATGTGGCTGCCCCCTTATTGGGGACAAGTGTACCAAAGCCCAGTGCTGCAGGAAAGGAGGAGGGAGCAGCACAGGCCTGGCAGTTTCGTTGCACTGGTGCCAAGCAACTCAAATTTGGGGTGCTCCATGAGGCTTGGGAGTGAAGCCAGGGTCACCTGAGTAGAGAGATGGCTTGGAACAGGGATGAGGTCCCCTGTGGGCAGCAGGGCTCCTGGCTGAGCCGGGGCCATATAATGTGTCTGGTCCCCTCACCAGACCCTTGGTCAGGGAGGCTGGAGCATTGCCCCCACTCCTGCTGGCTCTGCTGCTCATTAGGAGCCTCGTTAGTACGAGCAGCTTAATCAGAGGCTTCCCGATCGGATCAGTCTGCTCGAGTGGGCAGTGTGCCCTGGCATGGGGACACTGCCAGTGTCCTGTCCCCCGCTTTGGGGACCTCTGAGTCCTGCTCTTGCACAGCACCCCACAATAAGAACCTCTGCTGGGAGGGAGGTCCCCCAGCACCTGGAGCTGCTGTGAGCTTGTTTCTGATGGCCCCTTGGCTCACAGAGTCAGGTGGGGGCACTCCTGTTCCCCAGCTGGGCACGGCAGCGTATTGCCCTTCCAGCCCTGCCCACAGTGCCCTCCGATCCCCCCTCGCCCCTCTCCTGCAGCCCCGCTCCCCTGCAGCCCCCCCGCAGCCCGCGGCGCGTGCGGGCCCCGCTCGCAGCAGATGGCTTTGTTTGGCAGCGCGGTGCCGGAGTCGCTGGGCATCACGTCCCGGCTGTGCCGGCCCTAATCAAATGATACGGTTAGGTGCACCGCGCCTGCTGCCTGCGCCCCGCCGGCGTGAGCAGATCCAAAGTGACGGCTCCCATTTGTGCCCCGCTCAGCCATTGTGGGGGGCAGCTGGGGGAGAGGCATGAGGTGGGCATGGGCACTGGGGTGTCTGTGGTGGTGAAACCAGCACTGTGGAGTTCCAACAGGCTCCTAGGGCTGCTGCTGCCTGTGCTGCTCCTGTGGGAGCATGGGTGCTGTGGGACTATGGACTGGCAACCAGCACCCTCGCCCCATGCACCTCACCTGGCCTCAGGTGGGGAGGGCTAGGGGCACTTCTGCATTGCAAAATGCCATCTACCCTCAGCCAAACCTGCCAGAGCTCCACAGCATCCATGCAGGACATTAGTACGACCCCAGGGCTGTGCTGGGACAGAGCCACGGGGTGATGGGTGCCATCCCTGCTGGGGTGACAGGCACTCATCTTTGTTGTTGTCCTCCTTGGTGTGAGCTCACATTGTGTGGCAGTCTGCACAAAGCGCCCTTTCTTGCCCCCTTCTGCCCCCCTGCCCCTCCAGTCCCCTGCAATGAGAGACCTCTGGGCACTGGGGCTGTCCACTCAAGGGACCCAACTGCATGGGACCCCCTGTGAGCTGCCTCAAGCATAGTGCCCTTGCTTAGTGCTGAGCTGGCAGCAGGACCCTGGCTGGAGCAGGCTGCTTTTTCCGGGGGTACCCAGGCCCCTGCCAGCTCTAGTCACTGCACCTCACTTCCCATCAAGAGGGGCTTCTGCTTCAACCCGGGGGTCCCGCAATTTCCCCCCCAGTCATGGGCAGTGGCCACCCAGCAGGACCTCTCTCACTGGGCGCAGGGAGGGGGGAGCACGAGAACAGAGGCCCCTTTGTGCTCTGGCGCCTGGACCTGCTTTGTATGAGTTGCAGGCTCTCCCTTTGCTGCAGCCGGGCTCTGGGCAGAGCCATTCACTGTGGGGGGGGCCGACACCACTGCCCTCCCCCTCCTTGGCACTGCCTGTGCGTGGCGGGCAGCAGGGACAGGCAGGGGGGCGGGATGGGGAAGGATGCCGGGGACCTCCCAGCCCCGCTCGGCGGCTGTCACCCTTCCAATGGGGCCAGCAGGGGGGTCCCCAATTGACACATCCCATGGCATCTCTCTGCAGAATGGCGCCGTGCCCGGGGAGCAGGGCAAGCAGGAGAAGAGCGTCAAGCGCGGCAACTGGGGCAACCAGATCGAGTTTGTGCTGACCAGCGTGGGCTATGCCGTGGGCCTAGGCAACGTCTGGCGCTTCCCATACCTCTGCTACCGCAATGGGGGAGGTGGGTGTCAGGGGGCCAGGGGAGTGGGGTTCCTCTGGGCAGGTGCGGGGGTGTGCACCCCAGCTCCGCATGGTATTTCTTGGGGTGGTGCAGGGCATGGGAAGCACAGCCATGCCTGGGGTTACTGCTCACTCATCCTCTGGTTCCTGCTCACCAGGTGCTTTCATGTTCCCCTACTTCATCATGCTCGTGTTCTGCGGCATCCCCCTCTTCTTCATGGAGCTCTCCTTTGGGCAGTTTGCCAGCCAGGGTTGCCTTGGCGTCTGGAGGGTCAGCCCCATGTTCAAAGGTAAGGAGTTGCCCGTCTGTACTGGCACAGGCCAGCATGGGACACCTGCTGTCACAGTGCCTGGCAGCTGGTGTGACCCTCACACACCATGGGGTGCATGCACACCTCTGGCACATCACATGGCCCAGTGCAGGCACCTGCAGCTTGTGCAGACCTGCACACGCATGCCCTGCACATAGATCACAGTCTGCATTGCACTGGTCCCCTGTGCACATGCCCACCCTGGCTACGCTGCCCTGCACAGCCTGCCTGGCATCCCTTGCACGCATTACACGTGCTCCCGCACACGCGTCGCATCTCCTGCGCAAACCCCAGCCCTGCGCTGGCATCCGCTGCAAGCATTACACACACATCCCTGCATATGCCACACGTGTCCCCAGCGCATCACTCTTGCAGAGGCCACTCGGGTCCCCTGAATACACTGTGGCATGTCCAGCTGTGGGCATGCTTCTGCAGTCATCTCCCTGGACCATAGGTTGCAGGTGCTGTTGCCACATGCTAGCCCTGCCATGGCTGGACCCTGCTCCAGGTGCATCTCCTGGCTTACCAGTGTGCTCCCATGCTGCTGGCTCCCCTGGCCCACACCTCCTGCAGGCTACCTGCCAGGTGACATGCCCACAATGTCATGTCTGAGTGCAAGCAGCCCATGCACGCACTCTTGTGTGCCCTGCACAGTGGTATGCTGAGCCTGGGGTGCACTTCCCTGTGCTTATGTGGCCTGTCACATGCCACCAGGTAACTGCAGGCCTAAAGTCACTGTAGCCAGGAGTGACCCCCATCCAGTTGTTCCCTCGGGCTGCAGACCCCAAAGGTTTGTCTGCAGCCTGTACACATTGCCACGTGTCCCAGGGGACCCTCAGCACCACTAGGATCGTTTGGAGGTAGAGGATCCCATGCACAGGATCCCACACACCTGTGGCAAAGCCAGGCGCTGAGCCGCAGCATGGCTGCAAGGCTGCTGACAGCGTTGCATGCAGCCCACTCCTCCCATGCCACAACCCCATGCGCTGTGCGCCGTGCCCGTGCCGCCGCACCCTGCCGCTCACCCCTCCCCGGTGCTGTTCCCAGGCGTGGGCTACGGGATGATGGTGGTGTCCACATACATCGGGATCTACTACAACGTGGTGATCTGTATTGCCTTCTACTACTTCTTTGTGTCCATGACGCGCGTGCTGCCCTGGACGTACTGCAGCAACCCCTGGAACACGCCCGACTGCGTGGGGGTGCTGGACGGGAACCTCTCCAGCCGTGCTGCCCTCAACATCACCCAGCTCCTCAACACCACCCAGAAGCGCACCAGCCCCAGCGAGGAGTACTGGAGGTACCAGGGCCTGGGATCAGGGATGGGGGAAGTGATGATGGTTGGGCCCCACTGACGCTGCTGCCCCCTCCCCATACAGGAGGTATGTGCTGAACCTGTCGGATGACATCGGGAACCTGGGCGAAGTTCGGCTGCCCCTTCTGGGCTGCCTTGGTGTCTCCTGGGTCGTTGTCTTCCTCTGCCTCATCAAAGGCGTGAAATCCTCGGGGAAGGTACCTGTGTGTTCCCTCTCTGGGCCTCTCCACACCTGGGGGTGTGGACATGCCTTCAGGCTAGATAGCCATGTCCCCTCTAGGCATAGCTCCACCCCTACTGGGAATGAACCTTCCGTTGTGGACATGTTCCCAATCCCTTCTGGGCATAGCTCCTCCGCTTTTAGCATTGTCCCTGCCCTCTATGTGCTCCTCCCACTCTGGGAAAGGCCACACCCCTGTGATCTGGCTGCATCCCTTTTGGACACAGCTCCTCCCACGTGGCCATGATTTCACCTCCTTCAGGATAGTCCCTTCTCCGGACCGTATCCTCTCCTCCTGGTCTGTCTCTCCACACTCTGGACCATAACCCCAGTCCACAACCACACCTTAGCCATACCTGCCTGTGTCCCCAGCCCTGCCCCCATCCCCCCCTCACTGAGGTGCTGCCCCACAGGTGGTGTATTTCACGGCCACCTTCCCCTATGTGGTGCTCACCATCCTCTTCGTGCGCGGCATCACGCTGGAGGGGGCCGTCACTGGCATCATGTACTACCTGACGCCCCAGTGGGACAAGATCCTCAATGCCAAGGTGAGCAGGTTCGAAGGGTGGCAGACAGCCAGGGCTGAGCGGGGCTGGGGGCACAGCATTGACCATCCCACTGCCATAGGTGTGGGGTGACGCGGCCTCACAGATCTTCTACTCGCTGGGCTGTGCCTGGGGCGGGCTCATCACCATGGCTTCCTACAACAAATTCAACAACAACTGCTACCGGTGAGTGCCCGACCGCAGTCCCCCAACCTTGCCGCTGCCCTCATGTCCACTGCCGACCCTGACTCCTCTTCCCACAGGGACAGCATCATCATCAGCATCACCAATTGTGCTACCAGCGTCTATGCTGGCTTCGTCATCTTCTCCATCCTGGGCTTCATGGCCAACCACCTGGGTGTGGATGTCTCCAAGGTGGCTGACCACGGGCCAGGTCTGGCCTTCGTTGCCTACCCTGAGGCCCTCACCTTGCTCCCGATCTCACCACTGTGGTCCATTCTCTTCTTCTTTATGCTCATTCTCCTGGGGCTGGGTACACAGGTAGGTCATGGTAGGGCCAGCATGTTCAGATGGGGTGGCGTGGTGGGGCCAAGGTGGTGACGTGCTGCCCCCTCTGCCCCCTGTGTAGTTCTGCCTGCTGGAGACTCTGGTCACAGCCATTGTGGATGAGGTGGGCAATGAGTGGATCATCCGCAAAAAGACCTTTGTAACACTGGGAGTGGCGGTGGCTGGCTTCCTGCTGGGCGTCCCGCTCACCACACAGGTAGGTGACTGTTGCCACTGTGATGGTAGTGACAACCAGGGCCTGGTATTGCCACGCCAGCACTGGGGACGGTACCCAGAATTAAGTGTCTCCATACTGACTCTGGCATCAGGCATTGCCGTGCCAGCTGTGGTGGTGGTATCCGAGCTGTGTGTTGCTGGAACAGTCAGCATGGCTGTGCTGGTGCCCTGCCAGCAGCAGTGGTACCGCAGGGGCAGCTGTGCCAATGCGTCTGTCTTCCAGGCGGGCATCTACTGGCTCCTGCTAATGGACAACTACGCCGCCAGCTTCTCCCTGGTGGTCATCTCCTGCATCATGTGTGTGGCCATCATGTACATCTATGGTAGGTGCAGCTGCCTGCAGCCAATCGGATGGTTGGGCTGATCCAGCCAGCCAATGGGGAGGGGCTTGCCCCAACAGCTGGCCAATCAGCAGTTTGCTCTGTGTTACATGGGGGAGGCTGTTGCCCAGTCAGGAGCTGCGGCCTGGGGAGGCTCGTGGGTCCCACCACCATGGCACCGGGGCTGGAGCCAGGTGGGCGGTGAGGGGGCTCAGGTCACCACCAGGGCTGATGGTCACTTTTCTCCCCAGGACACCGCAACTACTTCAAGGACATTGAGATGATGCTGGGCTTTCCTCCCCCACTCTTCTTCCAGATCTGCTGGCGCTTCATCTCACCTGCCATCATATTTGTGAGCATCGCAACCATGGGGCATTGGGCTGTGGGAGGAGGGAGGGAGGAGCTCACCTGGACATGGCACTCCCTGGAGAGGAGGGTGCTGGGCTCAGGAGACCAGCAACAGGGCAGAGCGGGGAAGTTGTGGGGGTACAGAGCAAGCTGGCTGCTCCCCACTGGCTGATCCTGCCTATCCCTTCCCAGTTCATCCTGGTCTTCACAGTGATCCAGTACCGGCCCATCTCCTACAATGAGTATGTCTACCCTACCTGGGCCATCAGCATCGGCTTCCTCATGGCACTCTCTTCCGTCATCTGCATTCCCATCTACGCCATCTACAAAGTGTGCCGTTCTGAGGGGGACACACTGCTTGAGGTGGGTGGCCAGGGTCTACACCCCTTTGTCTATGTCCCACTGGTGGGCTGCCATCAAGGCTGTCCCTGACCTCAGTGGAGCTGTCAGCAGTGGCTGTGTGCAGGCAGTGTGCATAGGGCACCACATGTTTGTGCACCCCTGGAAGCTGCCGGCATGTTGGTACAGACCGGGGCAGGGGAACATGGTGAGTGCTAATCTTGTCTCCATCCTCTCCTTTTCTAGCGCTTGAAAAATGCTACCAAGGCAAGCAAGGACTGGGGCCCAGCTCTGCCAGAGCACCGCAGTGGGCGCTACGCCCCGGCATTCAGCCCTTCCACTGAGTCCCACCTGGAGGTGCAGCCCCTGCAGCCAGAGAAGGGCCAGAGTGAGGCAGCAGCTGCATCCTCCGTGCAGGGCAGCAATGGCTCAGCCCACAGCCAGGACTCCAGACTGTGACCCCCCACAATCCCCGCACCCCCTCTAACCCCTCTTGCACCTTCCGCTGGCGGAGCCTGGCTCCGGGCGCACCGGACCATGGGGGCTCTCAGCACCCATCCCCGAGACCCCCCCACCTCCTCGCCGGTTAACCCCTCCCGCCCCTGCCCCCGTGGCGTTTGTTAACCCTCGTGTTTACGGTAACCTTTGTGCTCGACGCTGGGACAAGAGAGGAGGGGGCACAGCCCGGGGAGGGCTGGGAGCCAGAGGCACTTTGCAGGAGCCTTGACCTGGGGGTATGCACAGGATGGGGGGGGTGGGATGCTCCCAGGCTCCCACCCCCCCTTCCCTAAGCCAGGCAGCCTGCCCTGCCATGGGGCACCCTCCTGACCTTCCCATGGGGAGGACATGGGGTGGGACCAGGGTTGGGCATGCCAGGATTGCCTGTGGCCTGTGTGTGCACGAGGCCATCATGGCAGGGGTTGGCACTGCAGGGACCCCCAGCCTGGGTGCACGCCCCCTGTGGCTCAGAGCCTACTGGGTCTCACAGGTGGTCATGCCCAGGGGTGCTGCCAGGCACGAGGCCAGCACAGGGAGATGGGGGCAAGCATGTTGCTTGCACCGGCAGGGGGATCTGATGGCACAAGACACAAGCACTTAGAGCACACGTGTGTACACATGTGTGTCCCTCACAGACACAGCATGGGCACAGATGTGGTGTACGTGGGCACGCACATATGCACGGTACGCCGGGGCCGTGCAGGCAGTGAGCTGGGATGCTCCCCTCCATGCACCCCTCCACCCTGTGGCCCCACTGGGGTCTGTGGGTGCCCTTCTGGGTGGCCAGGCATCGCCTACAAAGCTGGGCACAGCCACAAGCAGCGTGGGCACAGCCCAATGCTGCTGCCTGCCCCAACAGTGGGGCAGGAGGCTGGGGGAGTAATTAAGCCTGGCCGGGGGGTAAACAGACAGGGATGAGGTCCAGCTCTCCCTGGCAGCCCCAGCACTGGCAGGGGAGGACCCTCCATGGTGCTAAGGGGGAGCAGGATGGACCGGCCTCCCCCAGCTGCTGCTTAGCAAGAGGAACCAGCGGAGACACGAAGGGCTGCACCAGCCCACTCGCTCCGAGCCATCTGGGGATGCTCAGTCCCCAGTCAGTATTAGTGGAACAGGATGCACTGGCAAAGGCCGGGCGGTTTTAAATCTGTCTTCCAGCTCCAGCCAAAGGGCTTGGAGCTCTTGATTTGGGGTGGATGGGACGAGACCCTTCCTACCCCGCTTGCTCCCCTCCCAGCCAGCACCCTGTGCTCCCTATGTTGCAGCCCCGAGGCTGGCACAGGGACACGGCACAGCTTGGCACGGTGGCGGGAGGCAGTGGGCGGCGAGCCCCAGCAGGATGTTCCAGCTCCCCGTCCCGAGCCCCCCGTCGTGCCGCGGCGAGGGGCGCAGGTTCCCGCATGGTGCCCGTGCCCTGCCCCTCGAGTCACGCCGCTACTCTTCACCTCTAATTGTTAGCAATAACGCGCGCGTCCCTGGGCAGCGCTGCCTGTGCCAGTGTCCCTGGGCAGCGCTGCCTGTGCCAGTGTCTCTCCTGGTGTAGAGTTCTAAAGTATCCTAGATTTTAATGAGATTTATATTCCTGAAGGTGTGTCCTGCTGTGCCCTTCTTTGGGATCCATGTTGGGGGAGGGAGGGGTTGAAGAGTGGGGGACCACACTTAATGAGCACAGGTCTTTTCCCCTCTGATGCCAGGTATTGGCACTCAACAGCCAGCTAGGTCCTGGGGCATTCTCCTTTGCCCTATCTGGACGTACAAAACCAGCTGGAGGTAAGGCAGAGCATGGAGGATGGGCTTATCCCTGCTGGGGGAAAGCATTTGCCCTGTACACTTTGCCCTAGGTCGGTGCCTTGTTGTTAGGCCTCTCTGCATTGCTGAGTGAGCTGGGGGATCCCCCAACGGGTGGAGGGGGTGAATCAGGGGTCTGCCTTCCAGCCAGCAGCTGGAGGTGGCAGACAGGACTTCCCCTCCATACTCCACAACCCCACTTCCTCATCAGATGGTGTTTTCTCCCACCCCCACAAAGCCTGCCAACTTTTCAAACTTTTATTTAAATACAAAACCCTCGGTCTCTACGACCGAACGCTGCATTCAACGTACGCTGAAAAAAGGGTCAGACATTCAAATGTACAAAAGTCGCCGGTGCCCCCCAGCCCTGGCAAGCTGCCCTGCTCCCAGCCCCACTGCTCCCAGCCCCCCATGGAGCATCAGGGGTGCTGGGGCTCCCACTCCCATGGAGGGGCACAGGGCTCCTGCCCTGCATGGTCCTGGCCTCTCCTGCCTGCAGCCCCCCTGCCCCTGGCCTGGAAGCGGGAAGGCAGACAAGGGGAGACCTCAAGGAGAAGATTCACTCCCTGCTAGAGGGGGGCTGCACCAGCCCCCACCAAGAGGCGCTGGGGGGTTCAAATCAGCCCTATTTCCCCCACCAAAGGGGGGAGGGCAGGTGAGGGCAGGCGCAGACAGGGGCTGCACACACACACAGCACCTGCCTTTGGGGAAGGGGGATGGGATACAGCTGCCATCCCCCCAGCCCTGGGGAAACTGAGGCACGGCGAGGGGCATTCACTAATCAGAGGTCTCTGTTTGGCAGAGCTGAGACAGGGCCCGGCTCTAAGCACCAGACTAAAGCAGAGGAAGACAGCAAGCCACGTCTGTGTGCCCAGCAGCATGGGCAGTGCCTGGCCAAGGCAACAACCTCGCCCTGATCCTGCCTGCCTGGGGGCCCCAGGCTGCTCCCATCCCCAGCTGGGGCAGCAGTGGCTCCAGCACTGGTAAAGGGGGAAGCCTGCACCCCACTTCTCACAGCGCTGGTGGGGACCCTCCAGCTCTCAGAGAGCAGTGGGATTTCACCCTCCCCACCCAGGGTGCAGGCAGGAGCTGGCATGGACTGGGGGCTCCTTGCCAGGCCTGGGGTTGCCCCCTCCCTCTGTGCCAGGAGCTGCTTGCAGGGCAGCTGGGCTCATCCACCAACACACCACGTATGGGGCAGGGGTCCTGCAAACACACTCGTGGGGATGGGGGAGACAGAGGAATCCTAGGGACCGAAGGGCCGGCTGGGGGGCAGCCGTCTCCAGAAGGCAGCAGAGTAGGGAGAAAACATCCCTGTCCAGTCACGGCTCTTGAGCTGGGGCAAAACCTGCCATGCCCAGCCAAGCCCAGGCACAGGGGTTCCCAGTGGCAGGAGCACTAGCCGCGGGCCAGGCGGGGCGGTGGCCTGCCGATCTCCACCGTGATGTTGGTGTACATGGGCTGGCGGGAGATCTCCACCAGCCGGTACTGCAGCGAGCTGATCCCATCCCGCTTCATCGTCATTTTGGTGTTCTGGATCTTGGTGAATCTGGTGGAAAGAAGAGCAGGATGAGGATGGAGGGATGTCTTGTTGTAGTGCCAGCAGTGCTGGACCTCTGAGGGGGTGAGCAGCCAAGTGATCGCCCAGCATCCCAACTGCCCCAGCCCTGTGGCTCACTCACCTCTGCGGGTTGGGCTCATTGTGTTTGTCGCGTTCATGCTTAATCATGCGGTACCTCCCAATGCGGATGTCGGGCCTCGACACCTTCATGCCATTCAGGGATATGCTGGGGGCCAGGAGAAGGGTGGGATCAGTGTGCGGGCACCAGGGTGGGACATTCCCCAGTCCAGAGACCTCCAGGGTCAGACCCCAGGCAAAATAAACCTGTCCCTGGTTAAACAAAGCTGTGCCAAGCCAAGGTGAGCAAAGCCAGGCCCCACCCAGGCCAGTGTCATGACCTAAGGTGCCACATGCCCCATGGCAGTGTGCCCAAAGCACCACTCCTGTCCAGGGACCAGCAGCTGTATTCAGCCTGTGCCGCACACAGGCAGCCATCCATGTGCAGCCTGCCCTCCCTCCCTCCCTCCCTCTGCGGCCCCTGCCCTTTACATTCCCTGAATGCCGCTGCCTAGCCCTTCCCTTGGAGCCCTCCCCTAAGATCAAGGGCTGCCTGAAGCTTTCCGAGAGCTCCACACACTTCTTGTCCCCCACCCTGAGCCCAACTTGTGTGGAAATCACAACCGTGCCACATGTCCAGGGCTCCCACAAGGGTGTTTTGTTAGTGTGGCCATTACAGGCTGGTTACACCCCACTGGCTGCACACTGCTTCCCTGGGCAGCACCATGGGGGAACCCATGGGAGGTGAGGTGGGCATTGTCTGGCTCTGGCACCCAACACAGGGTGTGGGGGGATTGCTCAGCTTGCAGCTGTACTGCTGCCTGCCGGCTGCTGGCAGGAATGACTGTGTGGCTGCTGCATGGCCACCCCTGAGATGTTTCCAAGTTTTTAATCTCAGCCCTGGACACATTCAAGTCTAACATCCCAGCCCCTGTATGAAACAGAGCCCACACGTCCACCACGCTGCAGGCTTCAGCCACAAGAGAGGCAGAAGGGTGTCCTGCAGCCCCTCAGCACCCTGGGAAAGGCCAGTTCCCTCCATGAGGGTCATCAACCCCCAAAGCTGGAGTGTAATTCAATCCCTCCCTGGCATGTGGCACAACCCATGTACATGCCCCACAAAACTGGGAACACCAGTGCTGTAAGAGTGCTAATTCAGTGCTTGGTGGGGAGCCTGGTACACCCCAACCAGTCAGTGCTAGTGAGGGGCTGGGCACCTACCGATTAAAGATGTCATCGTCCTCTCCTCCCCAGCCCCAGTACTCATTGGGAAAGCCATTGATCTTCAGGAACTGGGACTTGCTCAGCCCAGAGACACCGCCAAAGTAGCCGGCATAGGGCAGCCTGCAGGTTGACAGCAAATGGGTCAGCCCCAGGAACAGGCAAAGATGGAGGTGAGCCCCACGGGGACCCCCAAGTGCAAGTACCAACCCTTTCCTGTGTCACCCTCCTACCCAGGGTTCTGTGCTCTCTACCATCTCAGGTCCACAGTTCGACCCATCGACCTCATGCCTGCCCCAGGTGGCAATCAAGGGTGGTTGCCCTGATGTTATCCCAGAGAGATATTCCAGCCCTCCCTGTGGAGAAACACCCCAGCACCCCATGGCACCCACCTGAACCCAAACTTGTCCATGCCAACAGCAAAGTGCCGTGGCTGCTCGTAGCAGCGATAGAGGTTGCGATCGTCCATGGGGATGAGATCCACGTCGCTGAAAATGAAGCAGTCATACTCCTCGTCGTCCTTGAGTGCCTCCATGAATCCCACGTTGAGCAGCTTGGCCCGGTTGAAGGTGTCTTCACCGAACTGCAGGGCAAAGCTCAGCAATGCCTGCTTGTCCACCCCAGTCCTGCCACCCCTTGCCCCTGCCCCCTCACCTGGTTGATGATGTAGATACCATAAGCCACCTTCTGCCGGCGCAGGATGGGGTGCAGGTAGTGCAGCCAGTACTTGAGGTGGTGCTCGCGGTGCCGGAAGGGGATGAGGATGGCCACCTTCTGCCGGGGCAGGCAGTCTGGGGGGGTGTACTTGCCACCCTGGCGCACATCAGGGTTCTCCCGCTGCACTCGCTCCATGCTCATGGGAGAGCTGAACTCGATGAGCAGGCGCCCAACTGTGAGAGGGAGGGCCGGGCAATGCCCACAGGACAGGACATGGTCAGGGTCATGGTCACCTGCCACTCCTGCCCAGAGTTGTAAAGCAAACAGCAAAGGGGACCTGCAAGGGGGACAGGCACTGCCAAGGGCAGAGAGCCCTTAGAACCTTTCCTAAAACAGGGAGGAGAGACAGGGCTAACAAAACCTGAAACCAGCTGTCCTGATACTGTTCCAGGCTGGGGTTTCTCTACTATTTCATGGGGAAGCTATGCCCAGGGCCCAAGGGATAAGGATATCAGCCATGAGCACCCACCTCAGCCCCATGTTCAGAGTCAGAGCCCAAATTCATCCCCAGTGCTCACCCAGCATGTCTCACCTAAACCAGGAGGTGTCTCCTGGCAGGGCTGCAAGGGCTTCTCAGTGGCAGAGTGGTTGGTGCTGGGCTTGGTGCTGGGGGATGGGGCCTCAGCACCGGCTGGCCCGTAGCTGGGAACGGTGCCGTTGGGGCGGGAAGAGTTGGAGAAGGGGTGGGCGCGCGAGGCGTTCCTGGCGTTGAAACGGCTGAAGAAGTCCAGGTGCTGCGCGTAGACGTCAAAATAGAGGATCATGATGATGACGAAGTGGAGCAGGCAGAGCAGCAGCACGGCCTTGCAAATCCTTTCCAGGGTCACCCCCAAGAGCAGCCTGGTCATCTTCTGGGCACGGGCAGGCGGACATGTGCGCTTGGCGGGGCAGGGGGGCGGCTCCAGCCACGGTCCTGATCCTGCCAAGACACCTCATGCTCAGGACACCACGAGCCTGAGCCCCCAGCCCAGCCCAAATGACACTGGGACAGCAGGAGTAGCACAGGCCTGATGTAGACGTGAAGGGCTTGCAGGCTGGTATGCCAGAGAGCACCCCAGGGAATGCTGCACCTGGATCCCTCCTCTGAAGGCACATCCATGAAGATATGAGAGGTCCTCAGCCCCACATAGCAAATCACCTCCTTGCTTTCCTAGGCCAAGACCAGAACAGGACAGATCCACTCCCCTTCTCTTTTTCCCACCCAGAGAGAGTTTGCAGACACCTCCAGACATGCCACAAAGAGCTTCGATGGAGGCTGAGCCCTTGACGAAGGCTACGCTCTCCAAAAACGTGGCCAGCCTGGGATGTCACAAGAGCACCACAGGTGTCCCCACCAGCCACCCCTTTCTGAGGCACCCCACTTCCCTGTTCCCCATCCTGCTCCCTCCCCACAGAGCTACACCCCAGCAGCAGCACCAAAGTGGGGCGGCAATGAGAGTCATGCCAGACCAAGCCAGACATCCCAGTCCCCCTGAGTCAGGATTCCCTGCCACGTCCAGGGGGATCTGGCATACAGCCAGCAGTACAGATCCTCTCCCCTCCTCCTGATGGTGAGGCCTCCTGGGACACTGGACTGCTGGAAGTCAGGGTCCCCTTATCTCCCACATGACGCCTGGAGCTGGGCCAGAGCCCTGCTGGGAAGCCAGCTGGGAGAGTCACTAGAGAGTCCCAGAGAAGTCAAACCATCCAGCCTTTCCCAGCCCTGCCACTGCCAGGGCTCAGGTCACAGCACAGCCATGCACCCCAGTTCCTGCCCTGAGCCCTGCCCTGCTAGTCCCTGCTTTTAGGGAAGCTGCTAGGACACAGCAAAGCAATCACAGGGGACAGGCACCGGGGTTCACAAAGCCCTGAGGATCTCTGCACAGGCCAGAACTGCTGCATGGTCCCTGGGGGGACCTTGGTGGCTGGGGGTCTGCAGCAGGACCCCCAGCAGGAGTGCAGGTAGCACCCAACAGTGCTGGCACCAGTCACTGGCAGCTGCAAGCTCTGTCCAGTGGGGTACCCCAGGGAGCCACAGGGCACTGAATCGGCAGCGATGGCCACACTGGATGGGTACGGGGATTGGAGCTGAGGTGTGAATGAGAATCCTTCACCCAACCCTGCTCTGGGGTGTCCTCTCCCAGTCGCAGGACTGACCCTGGCATGCAGACCTTGGAACCCACCACAGGCAGGGAGGTGCTAGAAAAGGCTCTGAGCCCAACGCCCCAACTATGTCTACCCTCCCTTGCAGGATGCAAAGCAGTACCCCTGTGGATAGGGGGGTTCTGGTATGTGTCAGCAGCACAACCCCACATCCAGTTTTTTTCTAGAAAATAGCCCTCTGAAGAAAAGCTGGCTTTGCTGTTATTGCTCAGACTTTCCCCCCAACCACAGTGCCTTGTCACCCCACACAGCGCATGACACCGGGACCTGCCTGCCCCCAGCACTGGCCAGGAACCCTCCCCAGAAACCTGTGCAGTGCATGGAGTGGTGGTGCCTCAACAGCCAGATGGGGATGCAATAGGGGAAAATCAGAGCTGGTTTTAGGGGCCTTTGGTAGAATGGTCCATGAGGCAAGTAGGGAGTGACAGCAAGAACAAAAGCAAAGCACTCCATCAAGCAATGGCCACAGGACAACACGAACATGAGTGGGCTTAAACTGCTAAGGAGGGGGTTATGAAATATGATGTCATCTCCCCCCACCGCAGCATCTGTGCGAGGTGTGAGAGGCCAAAAGCAACCTGGGGCTGGGGAGCTGGTCCCCAGGGTTTCAAGCCAGTGCAGTATGTGCCATGGGGCTGCTGATGCTCGTTTTGCAGGGGATGCTCAACCCCGTGCACTCAATCCTTCTTCCCACAAGACATCCCAGGGCTGGGAGAAGGGAGGCACGGTGGGAGCCGGTGGCCCCGATGCCCTAAAGGTGGCAACCTCTCGGCCAAAAGTGGGGCGAGGGGCCGCATTCAGCACAACTAACACTCCCCCACCCCCTAATTTTTCCCAGTCCCCGACACATGCAAAAACTTATTTAAAAAATGAGAAACAACCTCAAAATTAGGCTTTTTCCCGAGCCGTAGTGGTGCCGCCCATGAGTGACCGGGATCGCATCCCCCGGGTCGCATCCCGGGCCTCACCCGCCCGGCCAGGCCTGCCCGCGCCGCTCCACTCACCGCGGCCTCGGGGCTGCCGCGCCGCCCCGGCGCTGGTCAGCGGCCCCCGCCGCCGCCTCCTTCTCTTCCTCTTCCTTCTCTTCCTCCTCCAGCCCCGGCCGCCGGCCCGCGGGCTCCCATGCCCGGGGCTGCGGG
>VYZP01008110.1:10236-25224 GCA_013400635.1 Hypocryptadius cinnamomeus | reverse complement strand
TAGTGTGGTTTGTGCAGAGGTTGAATACTAATTATAAAAGTTTTTCATTAATAAAAGCTCAAATTTCAGGAAGTTTGGATGAATAAAAATCCCAATATTCAAGAGCTGTTCCATTGATAGCACTTGCTATTAGTCCTGTTAGTGATGATTTTGTATTTGGGATAATAAAGTCAGTAGTTTTGCTCCCAAATTAAAGCATGTTGGCAGATTTTCTGGGTGCAAGCTGCAATTTTACTGAACTGATTATGATATTTTGAATTCTCCTTTTGCATGAGGTCGAATCTGCAACACAATCTGTTCTCAGAGAGAGATACATTAGAAGCTGCCTCTCTTTTCTCAAAATGGGAAGACATTAACAGGTATAGAAGGCTGCATACTTTATTGCCAGTTCACATGGCAACCAGTTAAAACAAAACAAAAGAAAAATCCCAAACCTGAACATAACATAAACTGAAGGAATGAAAAAGGAATTTAATGTCTGTCTTGAGGGATAGTCCATCCTCCTCTGCCACTTTATTCTGCTGCTGTATAGCATGGAAATATTTCTGAATGTGAAAATATTTTTTAATTGACAGGAAGAATATTCAGTATAACCTATCCTTGTAGTAACAATGGAAGCACTCAGTTTTGGAAAATTAGGAAAATAACGAAGCTTAAACAAACCTTGCAAGGCTTCTTCATATATCTCAATGGGATTATTAATAGTGAAAGGAAAGAATCTATACTACAGCCACATCAGAGTCCTTCTCATCATTTACAGTGCAGGGGCAGAACAATCAGAACAAATGTAGAAAATTAACTAGGCTGTAATTGAACATATTTGAGATTTGAAATATATGCTGAAAATATTAACATGAAAATGCCTTGCATTTTATTTATGTGTGAGTATGGTTGGTGGAACAGTAAGTAAGAACAAATTGTTTAGAAAAAATTCAAATTTTGTATTTTAGCTGCAAACACTTTCCTCTGCTGGCAGGTGCTAAAATTAGAGTAGATACATTTATATTGTTATATAAATGCACATTTTGCAAGAACTGCAGATGCTGCCTGTCCTTGCAGCAACTCAAAGAGACATCAGTAGGCACATAGGATGGTGAAGGGAGCTTGCATATGTTACATGAATTCCAATCAATATTACAGAATTATTCTGTAGTTAGGAAAGTTGCTGTATGGTGAATATTTCTTGGCAAATATTTATCTACATTTATTGGCAAGTTTTCCAACATATACCCCTCAGCTTCAGCACAATAGTTAAATTTTAGTGACTGTGCCTTGACCAAAAATGAATCCACTTCATCAATCTGCAGGAAGAGGGCGGAATATGACTAAACACAGAATAAAGAGGCCAAGCTTCTTATATATAGAGAAACTCCCAGCACCACTTGGAAAACCTGTCAAAAAACACTGCAGGTAAGAAGAGAGGAACTGTGTCTACATGGCTTCACTCTTGGTCTTGCTAAGGTGAGCTGGACTGAAAAGGCTCCAGAGTTCAGAAGTGACTCATGATGCACTGAAATGTCATGAAGATACTTAAGGTCCAGCTTAAAGGGATGAGAAGCTCTGTATGTTTGCAAGACTTACCTGTCTCCAGAATAATGTATTTTTTATACTTACATAGTGAACAGTTTTGCTTTTAACTCAAGGTGTTGAATACCTCCAGTGTGACATGGTTAGGTTGAGGAATAGCTCTCCTGTCTTTTCGGCATGCAAACTGGGGAGAAAACTGGCTGGTGGAGTTGAGGGGTAATCTGTAAGGTTAGCACAGGGACACAAGCAGGGAGATTAGTCAGGCAAGTCCTGCTGGATGAGCCCTGGAAACACTTAAGAAGGGAGGAGTCTGGTGGAAATTGTATGAAGCAAAACTTGATCAGATCTGGTGGAAATCATACGAAGCAGAGCTTGATCAGACCAGTGATGGAGCTGGCTAGTCAAACCACAAATGCTGCAAGCTTGAATGGTTCTAAAAAAGTAGCTTTATGGGCTCTTCATGATTTATGCTAGTATTTATTTAGCAGCCAAGAGGGTCAGAAATATTCAGTAACTTGTATTTCTCTGTGAACTTTTGTGTTATCTCCACACCTCAACATCCTGTTTTCTGTAGAGAGCAGAGGGACACTTACAAGCGCTTGTTTACAGTATTTTCCAGCAGCATTCTCTAAAGTATTCACTCATAGCTTTACCCTGCCTGAGTAGTGTTTTCTGATAGGACAAACATCCTGTGTCTCATGAATTACTAAGCTCAGTGGGGTGGGGGAGTGAGTCTGTGGCTCTGTGATTCACCTGGGAGGGAAGAGGCTTTCATCTTAGTATTTTCTCTGCTCTACCTCGATACACAGAAACATGCATGCATCTGGGCCAAACTGCATAAGCCTTGTTTGAATGTGCACTGGGGACTGCAGGGGGCTAAAGCAGGTTGGGCTTATTATTCTGTGTTGTTATGGTGTTTGCACACAAGAATTGGCCGAGAAAAGGCATTGTGAGAACAATAAGCAAACCTCTGTAAACACTGGTTGTCTTTGCAAACTGCGGCAAGTGGGAATGTCAAATTGCTCTCGTTCCGCTTTGAGTTCAGCTCATCTCCGAAACAGTGAATTCTCATCTGAATTACCTTGATCTACATGTGAGACAGATTGATGTCTCATGTCTCACAGTCTCATTGGACTCTCTGTGTTTGAAATCCCAATTGTCCTCTTTTCTGAGACTTGCAGCTCATATTCCAGCAATAGGAAAATACATTCTGAGCAAAAAGTAGTTGGGTTTTTTGTTTGTTTGTTTTCACTTATGGTTGGGTGGGGGTTTTTTTTGGGTTTTTTTTGTTGTTTTTTTTTTTTTTTTTTTTTTTTTGAGAGAGAGAGGAGGGCAGAGAGGAGGTGTGGTGTGGTTTGTTTTGTTCTGGTTTTAGTTTGGGCTTAATAGGAGAAATACCCTAAGCCTCAATTTTGAGTTTCTAAGTAATTTTTAATTTAAAGATGATGGATTATCAGTAGACATAGGTTTCAGCTTTTATTTTGTGTGTTTTCCTGACTAATATTCAGATGATTTTCACTCCTAATTACAGACTTCAGCATGATTAGCACACAACCCTAACACTATTCAGGATGCTCTGTGCTTGCCTGCAGCTCTGTTTAAATGGAAAAAATGGCCTTTTACAAGGTCGCAAACAGTTTTTCACCTTTCTTATGTAAACATTAATATGCAGAGAAGGTCATTCTTCTCAATACCACCTTCACTCAACAGAACTAAGTCTTGAGTGAATGCTTATTTAGCCTAGTACCTGAAGCTGAGCCAATACAGGAGTACATGAAAAATACCCTGTGATTGGTGTCTCTGAAGATGATGAAAATAGACTGCAAAGCTTTTATTTTAAAATTACACTGTATATCTGATGTTACATTGATTTATTTAAATAGTATTTCTTTTTATAATAAAACTGTCTAATGGTGATACAAAGCATAAGAGCTGAAAGTGCTTACAGATTTAGCTATTTCTGTTTTTTCAAAGATGTATAGAATAATTTTTCTACAGTACTTGAGTATTATTTTTTTGCTATGCTAAGTGAGTTTGGTTGCTGGCTTTATCATGCATTGTAATCCTTAAATAATGGTGTATTTGTATGGCTGACTGTACTTTAGATTGCTTATTAATGACTAAAATTGCTTTTACTCTGTTGTGGTTTACCCCAGCCAGCAACTAAGCTCTATGGAGCTGCTGCTCACCCTGCCCCAGCGGGACAGGTGGAAGTGAATTGGAAAGGTAAAAGTGAGAAAAGTTTTGGGTTGAGATAAGAACAGTTGAATTATTTTTCTTTTAATAATACTGCTAATAGTAATGAAAAGAGCAATAAAAAAGAGACAGGAATAAAACTCCAAAAAGACAAATGATACAGCACCAACTGACTGACGCCCAGCCAGTCCCTGAGCAGTGGCCCCTCTGCCAACTTCCCCCTGGTTTTAGTGCTGAGCATGATGCCACATGGTCTGGAATGTCCCTTGGGTCAGTTGGGGTCAGCTGTCCCAACCGTGTTGCTTTCCACCTTCTTTATGTGCCCCTGGCCTCCTTGCTGGCAGGGCAGTATGAAAAGGCCTAGACTCTAGGTGAAGTACTGCTCTGGAATAGCTAAAATAACTGTATTATCAATCCTCTTTTCATCAGAAACCAAAACCACAGCCTCTAGTAGCTACTATGAAAGAAATTAACTCCATCCAAGCCAAAACCAACATACTCAGACCTGTTTTAATTATGTTTCCCTGTAGGCCATGCTACAGTATCAAACTATATAAGTCTTTCATGGGTTTTTTGTTTAATTAGCAGAGGCAAAGTCTTTAGCACAAATGGATTACAATTCCCAGTACTAGATGAGACTGCTTTAGAACCACAGCATGCTTTTCTTTTGTTTGACATCCCCTTCTCCTCAATGTTTTTCTAATCCTATTATTTCCTTTCTTCAGAACTACAGAATACAGTAGTTGCATCCCTGAGAGGAAAGGACAGACTGACAAGATGACTTGCTGCTTATGCTGAGTTGATAGGTTGTTTAAATCCTACATTTGTAATGCAGATGGAAATAAACAGTTTCTGAGCAAAAGCTGATTAAAGAATTTTGTCAGAATTCTGTATTGAAAATAAATTGCTTACTTGAGCAAAATGAAAACATTGATGGGGCCCAAGAGATTAACCAAAAATCCTCACCAACATCCTCGAAAACTGAAAGCAAACCACAAAAAAGTCATAAATGCCTTGCCATATACAAGACCCCAAATGACCAGTTGAGTGATGAAGTCACTAAACTTTATTAATTTAAGATGAGAGTTAAGAATTTGAAAATACTGACCCCATGGGATCACACAGCATTTAAGAGACTCGAACTTCGGTTCTGTAAAGGCGAGGAGTCCCTATGGTGAGAATTACTTAAACAAGCCCTGAAGCAGGATGTGTTTTAAGGTAAACAATTCAGTGAGTCAGTGTGCAAAAAAATTTTCTTCCTTCTTTTTCTGTTGTTATGCACATGCAGAAACTGTGAATGTAAATGAGATCCTCAACTGCTAGTTAGAGCTGAGCCCTTCTATACTCTTGACCTTTTGGCAACTTTGGGCTTAGAGTCCAAATCCTACATTGATATTTGATTATTTGAGTTAGATCTGATTTCTGTATGGGGATAAGAGAATTACAGCCAGATATGGGTGTGAACTCTTATTAGCTCAGAGAGTGATTTGTCTTCTGAGCTGTTGTTTCTGCAGTGCTGTATACTCTTCACTAACTCATCAATAAAGCATATTTATTGAATTTAGTTTATTTTCTTGAATTTTCTGTGGCCTTCCTTTCCTTTACTGTGAATTTATAAGCTTTTGTAATAAAGATCTGTTCTTTAATATATTGCCTTTGGCTTATTTAGAGTCATCCTCTGAAATGCCCACAGGGAGCTGTAAATTAACTTCACTTTCTAGAAACAGAAATCTGAGTATCCTGTTAAAAATGAAAGTTTAACACTGGAGGCAATCTGTGAATTTTAGGC
Organism: Hypocryptadius cinnamomeus; assembly: GCA_013400635.1. Lineage (NCBI taxonomy): Eukaryota > Metazoa > Chordata > Aves > Passeriformes > Zosteropidae > Hypocryptadius > Hypocryptadius cinnamomeus. The sequence goes on along the minus strand of VYZP01008110.1, from coordinate 19,712 downwards.
TAACCAGCTGGATGTATGACTTCAACTGCAAAACATATATGAAAAGGTCTTAATTGAATAACATACTATAAAATCAGTGTTCATGGGAAAAACACAAGAGTATAGACTCCTTTGGGTAGCAACAGAGATACAATTTTATACATAGCTTTTTGATATTTTGGCTGACTGTTAAATACAGATAAGCTGCATACTAATCCCAAACCTTTTTTCTGGGGATGCAGTCATCAGACAGCATCCACCAGGCAGTGACAAAGCAGCAGACATGCAGTGTGCCAGCACCTCAACTAAAAAGCAGCTGTGACGGTGTCAGTGGCAGAGCCATTGTTTGATGTAGCAGCCAACAGCAGCTCAGTGCCTCCCAGGAGAGCAGGTGAAACTGATTTTGTTCCACCAGAGATGGCAGAACAGCCCTGGCCAAAGTCGTGCTTTTCTTGGCATGGGCAGGAGTGGAGGAGGATGGAAGTGAGTCAGGAGGCAGAGGAGCAAGACCCAGAGAAGTAGCCGTGTGTCTCCTGCGGGGGCTGTGGGAGGCAGAGGACAGCAATCCCGTGTGCTCAGAGGGGTCCAGCTGTGCCCTGCAGCCTGCCCCTGCCCGCTGCCATCCCCCCAGACACACACAGACACGCACCCTGCCGCTCCCCGCGGCGCAGCAGCCGCAGTGCGCTCCGGGCTCCAGGCTGGTCTCAGTAGGCAGCAGGACCACAGGCACTGCGTCATCCCTGGCTGCCTCCTGCTCTCTGCCGTGAGCTGCCTCACTCGCTGCTCTCTGCCCTCTCAGCAGTGCTTCTGTCACCTGGCCTGACATGAAAATGCCTGGTAGGTGTGCTAACACAGTGAGGAGACTGTGCCTATAAAAATTGAGATTTTGGAATTAAAAGCACCCTGTGAAGGCAGTTGAATGTTTGCTGTTGCTCTGGTATCTTAAATCCATACGGTATTGATCCTTGTACCTACCTCTGATGGTGATAAGTACTTATTTCTGTCACAAATGAAAAGCTTCTGGGATGGTGATGGGCCTGGGGAAACATGAGAGATGAACAGCAGAGCGGTGAACTGAATCCAGGCCACAGCTCAGCCCCCTAGCCTGGAGCATGGCCTTTGTTTGCTTGCAGCATCATGAGTACTCCTGGCTCTGCAGTGAAGGACTGTGGTTCTCTCTTACTGACTTGAGCTCTGGGAACATCTCTGAACCCTGTGAATGTATCCAATTGAAGAAATAGTGGGCGCTGATTAGGGCGATCGGGATGTATGATCCCATGCGAAAAGTGGTTTAGATCTCTCTTAAAACCTCTCTTGGCTTTATTGCTCTCCCTAAATCTACTGAAATAATACTCTCTCTTTCACAGCTAATTAAGAAGCTTCTGATTTCTAGCCTAACCATGGCCACATCTCTTTTTCTTCATGTCTTAACATTATAATTTATGTAAATAGCTCTTTTGTCTTGCAATATTTTTTCTGTCACTTTTGAGAGAACCAGATTACCATAGGAGGACTGAATGGGAGTAGTTGAATTCAATGCAGAATTTTATCCTGAATATTTTTTGCAACTGTCATGCAGAATTTGTACAGACAGAGATCTAAGGTACTTCAAAAATATTAATTAGGATATCCTGTCAGCTTCAGCCTTTGGTAGGTAAATATTTTACCATTTCATAGAGTGTGGTCAAATGCAGCATTCTTGTGTCTCACCCTTGAGAGGCCTTCCATTTGACTTTAATATGCTGGGTTTTTAAATATGTAACCTAGAAGCATAACAGAGTACAAGATTTGAGTATAGTTTTCTACCTGATTTTGTGTTTATTCCTGTAGTATATGACCTTCTAAGGTCACTGATTGGGAGTTTGGGTAGTTTTTTTTGTCTGCCTCCACTTTCAGCATCCAGAAAGATGTCTTAAAATAAGAACCTGACATTAGAAAACTCTTAAAAAGCTTTGTTCACTTTTGCAGGTTAACTACCATCTGTCTTTTCTTTCCATCTCCTAATTTAAAAACGTCTTGATGAGTATGAAAAAATTATTTCAGGCTATTATTTGATTCTAAGATGGTATACAGTAAGATTGCATTATTATTTCCATCTTCAACCAGTGTAAAAATGTTATATTCACAATTGTGTTATCAAATATATCTGTACTGACAATCAAGGAACTACATTGATTGACACCATCCAGGCTTTATTCCCATTTTGCCTAAACAATGCCAGTGCAGGACTTGCTAGAAACTTAAAGAACTTCTCCCCTGCTTAGACTGTGATTGATACAGTACAGCCCTCCGTGAGTGTGGCTTTAATGCAGTAATCATGAATTTGAAGAATTATTAGACCACTGTAAGCATCTTCAACCTGTGTTATTTGGCTTTTTGACAATGTCAGAACCCTGGAATTGTTTAATGTTAGTGTTCTTTTTAATGACTGTAGACCCGACTAGAATGACTTTAGACCACAGACTGTATTCTGCGCCTTAGATAGTTGCTCATCATAAAATGCAACTCTGGGAGTGAGAAGGGAGTATAATATGTTGAATACATAAATCTCTAAAAGATTTTTGGCTATTGTTTGTTGGTGTTGAAGTCTTACAAATTTAACCTTCTGATACCAGCAGGACTTGCTTAAAATTTCAGGGGAAAAATTGTAAAAACATTCCTTATGGCAACAGATACAGTATTATTGTAATAAGGATTTTAAATATAAACTATATTTTGCATTACAAAACTATATATTCAGTATAGTTTGTAAGGTATTTTGAAAGAAAAATATTTGGTTAATTCTGAATTATTAGTTTAACCCTCTGGCTGTTGGTATTAAAGAAATAGTAATGTAATGTAAGCACACTTGGATCATGATTTGGCTTCTACATGTGCCTGTAGGTGCAAAAGAATTTCAAACAATTGTAATGAAGAAGCAGTGTAATGAGGAGGCTCTCCTAAATTATGCAGTGCTAATATTCTCGTTCCCAAGATTTTGTGTTGTAAGAAGTTTGCCAACTGTGCTAAAGCAAAATGGGATGATTTAGGGAGATGTGAGTAGGGGTGAAACTTACCCAGAAGAAACCCAAAAAAGAGAGTAAGGTGAAGAAAATAAAGTGAAACACAAAAGTTTTGGATGCACAATTAAACTGTCCCAGGAGCTGTTTCTCATGGTGTATGATGATCACTTGTCTCAGTCCTGATGCAAACTCATCTGAAATGTGTGAGTTTAGCATGCATAAGAGAGACAAGACTTAGCCCCATATGGCTTTTCACTTTGATCTTCAAAGGTCAATTTTGCATTGCTGAGCCAGTATTGAATAAGTCCCCAATTAATTAGGAAGAGAAAACACTTCTGTTCAGAAAAAAGGTGCATCTGCTCAGTGTTACTTTTTTTGCAGCAGAGAAATTAATGACCGCAAACAAAACAATGTTTCCTGTTCCACTCCCTCTGCCCTTACAGAACAGCACTAATGCAGGATACACCCTCACTAGCTATTCTGACAGTTTCATCATCTACCCTCCCTGAAGAACAACAATAATAGATATAAGCCTTGAATGAGGCGGACTTTGTTTTCTTTGGTAAAAAGAAATTAGATTATCCTTTGCTTTTTGTATAACATCTTTCATGTAAAATACATTCCAATACATATTCTAGAGGAAGAGCAGCAACAAAAAAGAAAGCAAAAAGCAAAAGAGTGAATACTAGTTATAGACAAGAGAGAAAATGCAATCTAAAAAGAAATTGTATGTTAATGAGATTGGTTTTCAATTTCACATGACAGAAAAGACATTCACACTAGAAAAAATAACACTAAGTGAAAAAGCAGAGAGACCTGTGTTAAATGAACTAAGGAAAAAGAGAACTAATAATACCTTTCGCTGCATTTGCTGTATGAATAATTAAGCAAAACCCCTTTGAAATCCCAAAACCCAACTTGCCAGTGTCTTTCTGCTATTTTGCAATGATCAGGTGGTTTCTGTGGTGGGATAGAATAAGAATCTATTCTTATAGAATATAAGGGAAAACTGAGGGTTTGTTTTTGTGGTTGCCTTTTTTTTTTTTAATTCAGATGAAGAAGCCATTTTACTAATATTTTTATTGTGGATAATCTATTTCACTTCTATAGCATCAGAAATCAACAAAATTTTAGCTTGCTTGGTCTACAAGTAAAATAGGAAATATCTTTTTTTCTACAGAGAGAGGAAGAAGAGGATATGATTCTTGAGAGTTGCTTTTGGGTTAGCTAGAAACACATCCTCAGTGTTTTGACTGGAATGACGTGACAAAACAATTTCTTCCACCGCAGATCACTCTCCCAATTGGTTTTGCATGTCACATGAATGAAAGAGAGGGTTGTTAGCAGATATATTTTGCATTTAAAAAGATGAGAATTTGCATTTTGTTTATGTCAGACTGCAGAATTTGGACTTCAATAAAGCCTCTGCAGGAATCCTCTTGCACTGCAAGTCAACTTGAAGCAATGGCCTGAACAATAAAAGCCGTAGATTTAAGACCCATTCAGCAGGAGACTGATGTGCACATTACTTCAGATGTATTCAGAAACCCACAGATGCTTCCAGTGCCTGCATGTTCACATGCTGAGAAAAGATCAAATAAGGAAGTCAGTTTGAGATTTATGATAATGCCAGTACTGCAGACTTCAGAAGGAGTGGTGCAACATGTCCTTAATATTATGCTTAAATTCTCTGGAAGAAAATACTGTAGGGCATTCTGTGTAATCAAGGCCTTTGGTTTTCCTTGCCCACAAAATGTGTAGGGAGGAGTAGAGGAGATCCAGGTGGATTAAAAGAGAACATTCACAGTTGAACTGAGCTCAGCTGGCTGCCATAGCTAATGTGATTTGCTCTAACCATAGGTATTTCAAAGAAAGGGATTCTAAGTCCTTTAGGAGGCATTTACCAAAAAGATTTGACTGCAATAGGATTTTACTAATTATTATTATACAAATTGTTGCTTAAAGAATAATAAAAAAAACAATGTGGAGCAAAAGCAGCGATAAACTGAATTTTGAATCAGTGAAGTCCTTGGGTTTTTTGTCTTTTCTTTTGTATACTGTATACTTGCCAGGAACACATGGATACAAAATGAGTTCCTAAGCACAAACCATTCTGTATGATGTGAATGATATAATCATGAATCAAAGATAATTTGATTCATATGGCATTTTTCCACACGCCTACTCATCTCGAGGAAGGAGAAACGAATGTGCCTTTCCACCTACATAACAACACAAGGCGCCTGAACTTAGGTAAAATAGGCTCCTAGTGTTGGTATAGTTGCTTGGACAGATATATTTATCGTGTTCTAAGGAAATGTGAAAGAAATGCCAAAGAAAGAATTTTCTGTCCCAAGGATGGGGTCAGAAATACAAGATGTCAATGCCTCTTGTGCTTTCCTTTCATTTACCATTGGCAGGCTGATATTGAATTTTCAGTAAAAAAAAAGTAACCAAATAACTTTTGTTTGTAATTTCTCATCATACTGGGAAGTCTTTTTTGTTATTATCATTAATTGTTCTAAACCACAGTGAACCTAAAGAAGGGTCTTTGAACCTCCTTTCCTTAAAATACAGCTCTGTGACAAGTGCTTTCTGTTATTATTTAACAGATATTTTTGATTGAAATTTGGATGGTAGGATTTGCCCTAACTTCGGAGAGCTATAGTTGCACAGTGTATAACAATGAGGTAGAGTAGTTGCTTATAAAGTAAGTGGTATCTCAAACACAAGGGTATTTCAGAAATCAAATCATGCCACTTCATTCTGAAAGCACAATTTTATTATATACCATGCAAGAATCACAATTAGTCAAACATACATTCTGTGTCTGTGCAGCATTTATTTAATTTTCTTTCTCTTATTGGGCAGAGCTTAATGTACTGTCACAGAAGATCTTCCTGATTTAAGTTATCAAGCAGTTTATGCTGACGGACTTGTTAAAGCCAACTTTTTTTATTCCCTCTCTCAGAAGAATCTCACCTTTGGGGAAAGGGAAAGTAGAGGTAAGTAGAAGGCTGCAGACAAAGTCTCCAACCTTGACCTACCTGGACAAAGTGGATTTTCTGGCTCTGGACAGGATTGGGATGCTTGCAAGGAAGGTCCCCTGCCACTGTGGTATGTGCCTTCTGAGGAGGCAGGGAGGAGGCCAGTGTGTGGCTGTCACTCCTGACACCTCAGGCTGCCCCTCTGTTTCATCTTGCTGGAAGTTCATGATTGTCTCTTCATGAGGAGCTGACACCAGCTCATTTTGATACTGATGAAATGGTCCACAGGACCTGCTTCCAGCCCTCTCACCAGTAAAAGCCAGCTGCAGTGGTTACTGTGTGGCTATTGGATGAAGAGAGTGATGAGAACAAATTGCCTGCCTTATTTATTGCATTTAAAATTGGACAAACTCATTTTTTCTCCAAGAAATGAGGAGAAACAAGAAGAGTGGCTGTTTCTACTTCTAATGGCCAAGCCTTCACAGTTCACTGTGCTGCACTCTGGGTCTGGATTGTGATTTTGCACTATATTGAGTGAAAGGCCCTTATGTTACTGTGTGCATTCACTTTGGAGTCTCATGGAAACTTTAAATCACTTTCTCCTTTCCTTTATTTTTATTCCTTTCCCACTGTATGAAGTTGAACCTGTTTAACAGAAGTATGATACAACCCAAAGGGGAAGGAAGTTATAGATGAGGAGTTTTGTGAGATACATTCTTAAGCAAATGCAACGCACCTTTGAATTAAAAGGACAATCATAATGATCACTTTAGAGACAGTTCAATCTGGTGACTTGTAAAATCTCTTTTATCAGTGATTGCAGTGAGCAAAGAGTTTTACTTATTCCAACATTTTTTCAGAAGTCCATTAATAACAAGATAGATAATTATATGCATTTTATATGTTTAACCTTTCTACATTTAAAAAGGATTTTTCTTTCTCTTCATTTACCACAAGCCTTGGATAAATTTGATCAATACAGTTTTAGATATTGCACATAAGAGTCCATGTGAAAATGAGGGAAGAAGATAATTTATGCTTTCAAATGTAGGTGTATTTCAGGATGGTGTATAAAATATGAAGGCAATACACAGAGGCTTTGCCTTGCTCACTTGAAACAAAATGGTCATTTCATACCTTAGAGAAAAATGGTGTAGGAAATAGAATAAAGTAAAGTGAAGAACTAAATAGGCTAGGAAACACATTTTAAATCCTAAAAAATATCATCATCTAGTTCAATTGATGTCTGACTATGTGAACTGTACTGAGAAAGATTGCTGTGGATGTCACTCAAGCAAGGGTGGTAGGCAGGGAGCTGGTTTCACAAAGATACAGGCAAAGAAATTATGATACCATATTTTGTCCAGTTTACAACTGAATGGATAGTTTGATGGAAGGTACTTAACATTTAATTGTATTCTCTTCAAAATAATCTGGAGAGCAAGGCTTCTCCCTAATCCTATAAATTACTAGTTGGATTATGCCCTGGAGTGTGAGAGTTTACTGCCCTATGAAATTGTTTTTGTTCTATCTATTGTAGCATAGTTTGTTCTCATTTTTCATAGAAATATCTAATGAACATTACAAACTATGAAAAATGAAACCCTTTTGGTGACTTCAGAGGGAGCTATCCAGTATGAAATAGGACTTCTAGAAGCAAACTTAATGAAATTGGCAAACTCAAATCAGTAAGCAATTTTGTCTTGTTAAATTTATTGTTATAAATGCAAATATTTTAGATGCATGGGAAAATATTTTTTCACCATCTGAGAACTTTACTTTCAAACACTGCAGTTACTAGATAGGTCCAAACAGAAATAGATGTAGAAGATCAACATATTTGAATATATAGCAAGAAGGGGTACAGTATGTACCAGATAACTTCTAGGCTATTGTAAAAAGTCGCTAAGAAAATATATCTGAGATTATTCTGTAATTAGTGTTTTGAGTCATTCATAAAAAAAAATAAAGTTCTATTGATTCTAGAGCACTGAATTGCTTGTCAGATATATCTGGTCCTTGATTTCAGTTGTCCTAGAAACTGAAGAGCTTGTTACTTCAAAAAACTTTCATGCAGCCTTTAGAGATGTGCGTATATGCCTGTACATTCAGATTCTTGCATATGCTGTTTTTCTTGGCCAGTTTTCTGGGGTCCATGAAAAAAAAAATCTGCAGACGCACATATGGGGATATAAAAATATATCTACGGTTTTAGATACTGGAATATTCTGGGAAGCTGCATAGAAATGTATCTAAATATACTTGGCAGATCTGTTCCAAAAAGAGGGGGGAAGTGATGGATATATGTGATGAATAAGACCACCAGCTTAACAAGAAGGCAAAGCTGCAAAGTACATGCAACATTGGGAAGACTTTGCCATGGCATTAGGATCAAACTGTGTTTTTTGGAGCTTAAGACTGTAATAATGAAAAAAAGTAAAAGGAAAATTGATCTTTAGGCACTGTAAAGTTTAGGCTTATTGATGTTGAGGGAATCCCTGGACCATCTACTATGGCTTTAAGCTTTGTTCAGGGGGACTAAGTGTACTAATGAAGAAAAATTCTAGCAAGGACTTTAGATGAGTGTAAGGGCACCTTCTCTCAAAAAGCTCTTGAGCTGGGGATTATTATAGGCTAGAACAATGTGTCAGCACATATGTTTATTCTTCCACTCTTACACTATGAGTTATCGGGAAGATGAACCTTTGGTCAGACCCATAATGGCTGTTCTCCAGTAGAGATTCCCTTGCAACTGTAAATCCAGTGAGCTCAGTTAGCAAAATTTAATTAAATGACAGCTGGCAGGGAACTTTCAGCCACAAATGTGGGGGAAAAAAAGAAAGAGTATTCCAAATAAGAATATGGAACTGAATCCTTGTGCAGTATCCTTTCCTGTCATATGTACAACTTTATTGGAAGAAAAGAATTTTGTCCATTCTAGACTTCAATCATAATAATAATATTATAATAATAGGCCTTTTCCCTAGTCTCTTCAGTGACAAAATGCAACAAATGTTTTATTCTTTGAATTTCTCACTTTTCATTATTAATTATCAATGAAGTGTGTAGAGGTGGTTGCTGCCCATATGTGGTCTGAGAGGTGATGGTGAGAGTTTTCATCTCTCTGAAGATTCTGTGAAACCAGCCAAGGAATGAATTTGTGTTCAAACTCCACTGTAATTGCCCAGGGACATCCTGTTTTCCTGTAATGAACAGGGCTTATTTCTGACAGAGCATTGCTATCCATCTCTTAGTGGGGTGGAACTCTGCATACCCAAAGTTACATTACAGTAATTTTTTTTCCAGTTGCATCCTGTCTGTGAAAACTGATTTTGCATGAATCATTTAAGTCCCACTGTACTGGTTCATGCTTGGAAAGGATGACCCTGACTTTGTAGACAGAAGTATCTGAGAAGAATTGAAGGCAGACTTTGACAAATATTCTAAAAATAGTTTGAAGGCGCTCAATGGGAAAATACCAGGAGTCTGGGGTATAATTAAAATATTT
>VYZP01008109.1:4249-33058 GCA_013400635.1 Hypocryptadius cinnamomeus | reverse complement strand
TGGTTGGTTTGTGTATCTGGTGTCTGTATAGAGTGTATGGCAGCTTGATGCTGTTTCTGGGTACAACCTACAGTAAGTATAATGAGAAATAACAGAAGTGAAGCAAGTGGTTTGTTTGGTAAGACTGTGTGTACATCCAAGCCTGGAAAATTGAATGGGCAAGTATTGCACTTGCTTTTCAAAGCAAGTATTATTTATCACACCAGCACGTCTCTCGTTTTGTAGAGGCAGATTATCATCTCTGCTGTTGAAGATTTCTTGTCACACTGGTTCAATCCCATGTGCATCCCCTTTCTTCTAAGATAAACCCTCCATGAAATATTGGTAGTGAGCTTTTGATTTTCACAGTCTTTTAATAAAAAGTACTTCATTATTCATTCTATATGACTCTCTCTGGAAATGGCAAGCTCTCTTTTAACAGAGAGATGCTTCAGCAGTAAATCATAGGATACCAAACAAGGAAGATAAAACTTGTGAAGAACTTTTTAATTAAGAGAATGAATGAAAAATTCATAATTAATTATTTGGGATTTAATGCCACCTCAATTTATCATCAAACATCTGCAAAGGCAATACATGCACTTGTATGCCTTTTACAGTCTTTAGGGTCACTACTGAATGCTGGCCAATCCAACACAGTATGACAGATGTAGTCAGGGCATTAGATCTTTGTTGACTGCTCTGCAGAAGTTGTATGAAGGATGATGTCAGTAATCATTTAAATGCTCAGTTCTTTATGGATAAAAAGACCAGGAAATTAAAACTTTGTGCCTATTTATTATTTCAGTGTGACTAGCTGTAAATTGTTATGCAATGATTTGTGTAATCTCTGTAGGTACAATTTGAAAATAGTTTGATATTATGAATTCCCTGTGTTAAGTCATGAAGACTGCATTTTCATTTCACATACAGAGTTTTCCTTCACTTGCCATTGGTTGTTTTATCTCTTCATTTTTATTTTGTACTGAAATTCTCAAGGATGGTGATCCAGGGCTAATAGCTGAGCAGGGATGCCATCTTTCTGTCAGCACATGTCACATAACCTGTAATGGAGATATTGGGTAGCTATTCACTGCTAACTTTGTCACTCATAAAACCACACATGCAGCATCTCAGGAGCATTACCAAGGCCCTTCCTCTACCAGGGTCACTATGCGCACCATTGCAGACATCTCTTCTGGCCATGGGGTGGGACTGTGCATCAGGTCTCGTAAACAACTTCTCACATTTCAGACCACAGCAAGGAGATCCTGAGTGTATCAGCTGCAATAAATACATTTCATTCACGGTCTCATGATGGAAGATCCCACTGAATCTTCAGAAGGGAGAATGTTAGGGAAGAGGCTATGAGCTCCCAGAGCAATTCATCCAGTCCACTTCAGGCTCTCCCCATCTCCAGGCTAACCCCATAAAAGGAGTCAATATGAAAACCACAGAATGATTTAACTCTTCTATTCATTGCAATTCTTTTCATCCTCTGTTCACATGGACATTTCATGGTCCAAAATGTTGATTAACACACTGGTCAGCTGCTTTCCTAAACCTGAATATCAAGAGAGAAGTAACCAAGCAGGCAATTATTGAGTGGGGGTCTAGATAACCTTGAAAGGCCAATAAGAGTTTTAATTGACACCGAAAATTTTGGTCTGAGTATAGAGACAGAATCCAGGAGAAGAGGCAGAAAGATAGTTACATGCCAGAACAGAGACCCTGAAGGAAAAGAGATATCACTGCTGCAGAAAGAGAATTCTGAGCACTCCAAGCCCAAGGACAGTTCCAAAGGAGAAAACTGGAGTATGTGTATATATGGAGACATTCTGGTTCTGATTTCTTGTGCAAGGTAACAAAGTGTCACCATTTTCTAGACCACTTGCCACTTGCATCTCCACACAGCCAGAACTTTGAGAAGGAGTGCGCAACAGTGTTTGAGGGACACCAAGGGATCATCATTGTTCCTGGCTAGTCCAGGCTTCTAGACATTTAAGACCTGTTTCTGAGAAAAATGCCAAGGTTTCATAGACAACGTTTATCAGAGAACAAAGAAACCATACCAGAATTATTCAAGTGGCAGAAAGCTTAAAAGGACAGAAGACCAACAGCAGCCATCCCAGCAGTGTGACATATATCCAGCTTCTTTAAAAGTTCACATTTTTCCATCCTTCAAAGATCCTCAGTATGTCTGTGAAATTCAACCCAGATAAGGAGACCCAGAAGCAGCAATTAATGAATTCTCAAAGGAAAATACATTTTCTTCTAGTGTTACAAAACCAGCTTCTGTACAAAGACATTTAATTTAGATATGCCAAAATATTTTGAGAGTTTCCAACACTATTCTATACAAGTATTTTCCATACCTGAGGTTCTCCTGCAACTTTTATTCAGATCTAAAAGAGAAAGATTAAGTGAAGCCTTCAGGATTTGTGGGAACTTATGCCTCACAAATCAACATGATCTACATGTTACACATAGACCACTTCTTTGGGCTTGCACGCAGCTAGGATCTCCTAGAAAAGCTCTTTTTTCTAGGAGATTTGGGAAATTTTGGTGGAGGAAATCTGAGGGATAGATCCATTGGTCTGGAGTTTCTCTACTGCTGTAAGTACAAAGGTTCCTGAGGTGATGTTGTCTACGCATAACCCAACTCTAGAGCACTGGCTTAGCCAACTCTAGAACTAGATAGGTCGCTGGAGATCTGCTGTAGTGCAAATTCTGTATTTCCAAGCTGCCTTGGTGTTCCTATACACAAATAAATAATCAGTATCCCCATAAACAGTTGATCCAACCTCAGTAGACTTCCGTAGCAGAGACCTTCCTGCACATTCACCATGTGATGCATAAACAAGTACTTCTGACATTTCCAAGACTCAGATTTCACCCCTCCTGCCCAGAAGCAGGAATCAGCTTCCCATAGATCACCAAGAGTCAGATCCCATGGCTAAGAGCTGAGAATATACTGAAGGCAAGGCTGATATGACTCACTTCCCTCAGCACTCACATAAGTTTTTTTGAGAAAAGTTGTTTCCCTTCTTATGCCCTCATTCCTAGGGAGACCATCGCTGTGTTAGGTCCTCAGGTACTTCTGCACAAGGACAAACTATACTGAGAGAGCAATAGCCAATGTTTCCATGCAAACAACAACCCAGCAAAGCATTCTCACTGAAATAACATAATGCAGGTAATTATACAGAGGAACTGGGTCCAATTCAGGACCAGAAAAATGAAGCAAAACAAACTGATGATGCTCAAAATACTTAACTTTTTTTCCATTAGTCATTCCTACTGCAACAAGCATGCTATTTGTTCCCCTAAATTGTTTTTTTTTCTCTATGTTGGCCAAAATATTTGTGTCTGCAGCACTGTAGTATCCCTGGCTAAGCCAGTAGAATGGCTTGCCAAATAATGTCTGTGGACACATACAAAAGCTGGAATGAAAAATAAAATGTTGATGCTGGCCTATAAACAGGATTCAGGTTTTCAAGGTCAGTGAGAGGTAAGTGATTTGTTTGTTCTCATGGGGGTAAAAGTATTAAGCCTCTGAGCCTTAGAAGGGAATTAAGCCCAGACATTTCATTTTCTAAGGAAGTGATGTACTCAGCAAGCTATTCGATAATCAGAGGGGGCACATTTCATTTCATTGCCACCTAAAAGAAACAGAGATGTGTTGTTTTTTTGAGAGAACAGCTGCAGATAAAGATCCCTCCATGCAGCAGTTTTTTCACTTGTTCTCACCTACCTTTAAACACACAGCAGAAGTACCTAAGCTGGTATCTATGTCTGCTTGAAGGTCATTGAAGACAGTCAGAGAGCTTAGCTCAGAGGTTAGATATGATCTCTGTCTCCTGGAGATGCAGGACTTCAATGACTGTAAAGGAAGTACAGGCACTGCAGCTGGAAGGCTAAAGTTGATAGGATAAACATAGGTAGCAGTACAAATGTTTTTCAGGAAACTCTCTGGCACACCCAACTGCCTTCCTGGTTTGAACAGAAAACCACAGACATGACTTTCAGCTTTGGATCCCACCTTATGAATTAAGGACTTAAAAGACATGCACCTGTTTTCTACTACATCTGTCTCCTCTCCTCCCTGTTAGTCAGCTCCTCAGTCAGCTTCAAGTTTCACAGATCTAATGTTGATCCCTAGAGAACTACCCTGGAAAATGTCAAGACCCCTGATACTAACGAGCCACATGTAGCTCCTCAGCTACAGGACACTTATGAGCAGTTCAGAAGTCACTCTTACATGAAAGCTGTGCCTCCCAGGGCTGTGCTGGCCTCACAGCCAATGGGTTATCCAAATCCTTGGCTGCTAGAAGAAGCTGCTGAGACTGACTTTTTTGGGTTACAGTCCACCTTTGCTCCTAACTCAAGAGCCATTGCCATCTCCTGTCATTGTGTCCAGAACATTCTGTAGCTTTTAGAGCAGTGTAACAGGCATGTTGTCATTGTCAGTCTGAGAGCAATGCATTTGCAGGCTCAGGCAGCCTCCCCTTATTTGGAGCAGGTGAACATGAGTACACACCCAATCCATATTCTGCACTCCTTCCCAGTGCACTTCCAGTGTCAGTTCAAAGCCTCTGTGACTAAAGACACTGATAGCCAAGGATATAGATAACACCTTGTGAAAGAGCTCCTGTAGCAGGGAGATTGGTCAGCATGCCGTGGTCTGCCTCTGGATCTGGTGCAGCTTTGTGTAGAATTACTATCACCCACTGCACTGAGAACAGCCATTTGCAATTGTGGAAATTCAAAGGGTCATGCAAGTACCCTCAATGGGGCAGTCTGCAATAACAACTCATGGTGAGAGAGAGCTGTGGCTCACAAACAAGCAGCCATCGTTAATAGCTGTCGACAAAACAGGTAGCTACAAGAAATAACAGAAGAAATTAAGAAAAGAGGGAAAGATGGAGGGCAGTGCTAAGAAATCAAGCATTTACAAGACCTGACAAAGAATGTAACGGAGAGATTTTAATTGGATTCAAGGAGTTATTCAGCTCTTCTGTGATTAACCTCTGGTCAATCAAAGGCTTATTTTTGAGGTTATGCAGAAGTTAATACTTGTACAATAATGGAAAAAGATTGATCCCAAGACACAGGACTTGTACAAACACTTTTTACACATAGATGCCTATTCATTTTGGTGGAATCTGCTTATCCATACCTCTCAGGCAGTTCATGATACTTCAAAAACCAATAAAGACATTCAGTGCACAAATAAAACCAATAAAAATCTATAAATTATTTTAAGAAGCCAGGTATATCCCTAATATGCCATGTTTATCAGAGAGGAAAACAAACAAAACAAAACAAAAAACCCCTGACCAACGCTGTATTAAAATGCCGAAGGTTATGTAGTCATTATTGGTTATGAGTAATTTGAAAATTCTTACAACAATAACAGACAACTGAGTGGACTAAATATTAGTCCAGGGAATTAACCTGTATGAGTTCTGTGCACTAGATTCTAGTAATTAGGGGAGGTGGTATTTCAGTATATGTGCATCCTATATGCATCTGGAAACCTTTTTAGAGTTTGTAATGTTACAAAAACTGAAGGAGAAGGGGAATAATGAAGATAGGTACAGTGGAATTTGATTCAGCACTCTTTCTTGGGGCTACATTCAGGCAGGAGAAGCTGATATCAGACACTTTGTATGCAGCAGCACTTAAGCCAGGAGAATTGCTGAAGGGGTGGAAGCTAGACAGAGCAACAGGATTTACCAGGAGACCCAGCCCCATGCCCCACTGCCATGGTCACAGGATTTGGCTACACAACTCTTACCTGGTCCAAGGCACAGTCTCTCTGGGGGCAAAGGAATCAAAACCTAGCCACATCTTCTGATGTCTTTACAGTCTTCAGTCTTACCATGACCTTTTCACATGTTACCTGCTGAGTGCCTGAATTTAAAGCACTTCTGGCATTATTAATGTTTTCCCAGTTAAAAATTATAATGACAAATGTGAAACACTTATATTTTTTTTCATATAAAAGAAATAGTACTATGCCATCTGTATTTCCTAATATAAATTGCTAAATGCTCTTGTATAATAATGCCAAAATAACAATGACACATGAAATAAATCCAATTACTAAAGACCAAAAGAATTAAATTCAAAGAAAGATGAAAATGTAAGATTATAACGTTTTATTGTGTGTATATACTGAATACAATTACCACACAAAATTCTCATATAAATCATCAAAAGCTGCTATGCCACATGTTCCAGTGTTAAATGTCCAGGAACAGAAATTTAAGAGTTAGCTGAATATTCAGTTTTCTTTTGCTTTTCAGACTCCGGAAAACTGCATGGTTCAATATTCTTGTGTTAGCTTTCAAGGAAAAGGTAGACTTTGTGCCATCTGGAAGGTGAGAGGAGATAGCACATTTTAGCAAGCCAGAGGTACGAGGCAGGGCTATTTGGCAGATCTTTTACTCCTCCAGAGCAACCAGTTCAGACTCCCTGGTGCCGCTGTTTCAGACAGAAGGCTCTGCTTTACCATTTACAATGCTGCCATCTATTGACCTCGGTGGGCTTTTATCTCACCATCCGTGGCAGTATTTTTCCCTTTAGCAACTTTTTGCACTTGTATTTGCACTTGTATTTTTCTCGATGGCATTTATCTGACTAAACATACACACCTGCAATAACAGCACCATGTAAGAATTGCCTCAGGCTTCCTTGAAAATCACTGGAAGAAAAAAACACTTCTGGGGTGTGATTCACATCTACCCCAAATAAATAACCAACATATACCAGATGAACAGCACCCAAAATACATTACTGTGCTTTGCCCGTGGCTGTAATGATATCTGAAGAGTGACTAGCTCAGGTGTAGAGATCACTGTCACACTGTAAGTGAGCACAGAAATACAGCAAAAGGAATATTACCCCCTGTCCCAGTGGGGGAAGTTATTTAGAGGTGCTCCTGATATTTAATTTATCAACATGTATCCATGTACAATGGGGCCACAGGAGCTACAGAAGAGAGATATGAGCTACATCTAACTTTGGATAAAAGTATTGGCATTTGGTCTAGAAGTCTACCTCCACTTTGTATTTTTTTTGGCTGTAAAATTGTCTTAAAAGATATTTTACCTCTCCCCAGCTCTCCCTCTGCCTCAGCCTGTCCCTCAGAAAGCCAGAGGTAAGAGAAGTCTCACATGTAGTTTCCTACACACAAACACAGCCACACACCTTCCCCCTCCCCCACCCCCCAAAAGAGGCATCTTTTCCTGTAAATTTTATGAATTATAGATTCACATTATACAGGAGCTAGACCTAAGAAGGATTTATTTTATTCCAAACAAATATTTTATATAATGATTGAAAATCTGCTAGAGACAATGTAAAATATGATTTTGTCTGAACTTGTAGAGTCAATAATTGCAACACCTTGGACAATCTGCAGTTCTAAATGTGACTTATTTTGAATTACATTTAACTCACTTCAATAACACAATCTTTGCAAAATAATGGTCTACACACAAATTTGTACAAGTTTTGCAGAATCACACACTTGGGTGTGACAGATGTGTGATTCTTGAACAGTGGAACAAGAAGAATAGGTTACTGCCTACTTTCCAGCTTCCAGTCATTGCCACTGTGCGCTGGAAATGACCTCCCCTTCAGATCTGATGCCCAGAACGCTTTCTCAGCTTATGTAAGTGTGCTGCAAATTTAAACTTTCTACACTTCTTTTTTTACAAACCTCCAGTCATTGAACTCATATTCCTAAAGAGTAAGTTAATGAAATTAATTGGCTAATTAATGAATCTGAGTAGCCGACAAATGTTCTGTAAGACTTGACAACTGCAAATGCTGTTTGTTATGAAGAAATTTCCATACTCTAATAAGTAGCAACATTTTGTTTCCTTGCCAAGAAACATTTCCCAGCAAAGAGCGTCCTTATTTTTAGCCCATTGGAGCAACACTGAAAGCTGCAAGGAACACAGTCATGGAAGAAAGTAGTTCAAGAGGGACATGCTGCATTATGGGACACCATTGACAAAACTGATCAATAAAACCAAGGCTCCTCTGTGATGCTTCTGGCCCTCAGCCTGTGAGAGATGTCATGCTGGAATCAATAGGAGCTGTGCTTTCATCACCAAATCATTATTTTTGAGACAGAAGTTGCAGGGGTATTCACTTCATTCCAGACTCAGTTTACTTTTTTTTTTTTTCATGGGTGTAGAAAAACCAATCAAATTTACCAATCAAAATTAATGTGACACCTTTTCTACTGTTGGGTTGTGGGAGGGACCATGAAGGGGGTTTCCTTTAAAAGCAAACCTTGCCAGGTGCTCCTTCTCCTTATGATAAGACCAATTTTAAACTCATTAAATATCTATGTGGTCTTCCAAGGAAAACACAGCTCATACAGCAGCAGATATCTTGTGAAGTGAAAGATTCAGAAGTGATCCAGGGAAAGTGATCAGGTGAAACACAGAGGAAGAAATTGGTTTTCACCAGACAAGAAGCACTGATTTCACTGTTTAAAAATGTATATAATTAGAGGTCTATTTAATGTGATATTCCTGTAGATCCCATAGCATAACTTTTTCTGTGCTTCCAGACAATAACTGTGCAAGTGCAAATATGCATAAGGCAGATAGAAGGAAAGAAGCAAGAAGCAGTGAACCAGGAGAATGTACATTTTATAAGTAAGACTACTCAAAAAAGTAGTATTTCAAACTGAAATATTACAAAAGTACAAAACATTACAATGCTGATTGCATTTTCAAAATCTACATAGCACCAACAGTAAGACATTACTTGAAGTCTTTGCCTGAGACTGATAAGTTTAACAGAACCAACACATATGCCATACCTTTGTGCAGGTTGCCCTGATGCCTTTTTTCCATAAAAAGTGCAGCAGTTCAGCAATAAAGCATGTCTTGATTTTAATATATATGTAACATAATCACCATAATCAACTTAACTTACTCCAACTAAAGATCTGCACAGTCCATCACCACTTTTTCTGAGAGTGGCCCATGTCAGTGCCCTCAGGAATGAACAGGGCAAGCATAGAGCAGCTCTTTCTTAGTGCACCAGGACTTCTTAAGTCAGAAGTGTGTCTTGATGACTGACTAATAGATACTCCACTTATGATTTGCCTCATTCCTTTTTTCACCTACTGACTCTCCAAGATAACCTTGATGTGCTGCTGTCCACAGCCTTCTGCCATCAGTGTGCCATGCGGAAAAGCAGATACCAATCTGTGAGCATAAAGCAACCCAAATCTGCCTCTAGGAATACATAGATCAGAGCAAGAAAAGCTGGAAGAGACCCTGAGTGCATTGGGTACCCATCAGACAAAGCAGGCTAGTAATTGCATAAAACACTTCTTTCTTGGAAACAGAGGCTCTCTATGAGTTTTTTGGCCATACACAGGGAAATCACAAAACACTTGGGATGCAGGGGCTGAATAGGATACAATTAAAATCCACTGCAGTTTCTAGACTTCTCAGCTCTGCACAGATGCCTGACTTCCATAGGAAACTCTACAGTGACATGGTAGCTGGAAGAAAAGAATACACAGATGATGGAGAAGCCACTAGAATTTCAGAAGTGGTAACTTAGTGCTCTTAATATGCTGAAAATATATTTACATCCTACCATTTTTACCACTTTTAAAGAAGATCTTTTGAACTATTACATGTGCTGCCCATACCAGGCAAATTAGTAACAATTATTTTTAAAAATAACTTTAGTAGATATATGGGAAATAAATGTAGAAATCTGCTGTAGGAATGAGACTCAATATGAAATTTCGTTTCACAATGGGCTTTTTTAATTAAAGCAGGTAACAAATGGAAGTTGTCTCAATATGATCTGCTGAAATTTTCAGCAGGCAAGCAGCTAGAGCAGTAAGCACACCAGGAGAGCTGAAAAACAGGAATAATCTTGTGCCGGAAGTATTAATTAAAAGCACGGAAATTAGAGAAGAGAAATAGCCTTAGCGGCGAGAAGCGCCAGAGGAGCCCTTCTTGCTGGGATCAGGAGCACGAGCCATACTTGTGTGTTACAGCCCATCTGTGAGTTATCCGGAGAATGCCACAGACAATGGGGTGGCACGGTCTGCTGAGGATACTGGGCTATTCAGTATGGTACAACTGAGTGGCTTATTGACCATGAAGAAACACACAACAACATTATGGCACCAGGTAATAGCTGGCAAATTTAATACAGAGAGTGTAAAATGCTACACAGGGGAAAATGCAATCCCTGCTCTGCCAGCTGTGACAGGTCCCCGAGGGGCTGCTCATTCACAGTCCTGTGAAAATACTGGCTTAGTGCAGAACCTGAACAGAAAATTAAGATATTAACTATGGAAAATATAATAACTAGAGGGTAAAGTACGGCAGTGCCACGCTGCCACCACTGCGGTGCACACATGTTTTGAGTAACATGTCAGCTTGGTGAGCACTGTGTGTGTGCTTTGGGACTGGAGATGGTGACCAGGGGTCAGGTGGGACAGCAGGAACTCAGAACTCGCCAGAGAAGGGCAATGAAGCTGGTGAAGGGTCCGGAGCACAAGGCCTGCGAGGAGCAGCTGGGGGAGCTGGGGGTGTTTGGCCTGGAGAAAAGGAGGCTCAGTGGAGACCTCACCATTCCCTACAAAACTGGCCTCTTCTTGGTCTCTTTTCTGGGATAGCAAGTGGCAGGACGAGAAGAAATAATGTTGAGCTGTGCCAGCAGAGGTTTTGATTGGACATTAGGACGAAGTTTTTCACAGAAAGGGTAATTAGACACTGGAATAAACTGCCCAGGGAGGTGGTTAAGGAAAGACTGGACGTGGCACTCAATGCCATGGTTTAGTTGTCCGGTCATAGGTTGAACTGGATGATGTCGCAGGTCTTTCCCAAACCAGCTGATCCTGTGACTCTGTGGGCTCGCAGCGCCGTCCCCGTGAGGAGCCGGCAGCTCCATGGGCGCCTGCGGGGCGCGGGGCCCCGGCCGCGCCTCCCCACAACACCACGAGATGGCGCCGCGGGCCCGGAGAGCGCCGGGCGGAAGCGGCGGGGGAAGCCGCGCTCGGCCCCGCCGGAACGGAGCGAGGGAGCGCTGGAGGCGGCTGGGCACGGCTCTCCGTGCCCGCCGGAGCCCCCGGCTGCCCGGGTGGGTGCGGGGACGGCGGTGCCCCCGCGCAGGCTGCGGCCTCCCGTTCGGGGAGGGAACAGGGCTGTGGGCGGTGGCAGCCGGGGCGAAACGGCGGCGGGAGCGGGAAAGCGAAGGGCTCAGGAAGGAGATGTGGGAGCCCGGGCGCCTGGCGGGGCCAAGGCCGGGCGGTGGCTGTGTTATCGGTATGGGCGCGGGCCTTTCCCGTTTCTCTGCAGTTTAGCGGCCCGGGGCCTGAGGCGGCGATGAGCGAGCTCGGGCGGGAGCGGCGCTCTGTGCGCTGGAGGCAGCCGAGGCACAAGGCCCGTGCTCCTGCCGGCCCTTGGATGTAACTGTGTGCCCTGCTAGCAGAGGCGGGAGCTGCTCTTCGCTTCTCGAGGCTTTCAGTCACTTGCCGGAGTCTGGGCACGAGATCTGTAAGACCAGGAAATTACTTACGCCTTCAAAAGCTGTGCTGGAGAAGTTCCAGCCTGTTCCTTGTTTATGACTAAATTGACTAGATATATATGAAACATAAGCTGACTGGGGTACTGATAATTGTACAGCTTTCAGCACTTTATTTCTTCCTTCTGATTTTTGGCCGAAATAGCTTTTGGGTTTATGTCCTGAAGCTCAGAGAATAAAGACCCCCTTTTGGGGACCCACACTGCCTCGGCTTCTGATAGGGCCGAAAGATCAGTAATGCATATGCTAAAGTTTGAGGGCATTGTTTTTTGTTATGCTAATTTGTTTTCTTTCCATTCACAGGAGTTGCTGCTGTTGTTTTAAGGACATTGATGTGAGCATCATAGCGATAGGTGGGTCTTCATAGCATTCCTGTTGGAATGAGAAGGAGCTGTAACTGTATCCCAAGTGCTGGACAAGTCTTGTATTTACAGCCTTTCGCAAACCAGAATGCAGGATATAGTGTTGGGAATTTTTACCCCTTCTTTTGAAGAGAAATAATTTTTGCTGCCAACTGTCCCAGCAATCACAGGCTTGTGTTTCTACGTGACCGTAACTAGGGCACTTCGGTATTAAAGTTAACGTCACAGCAATGCGCAGCATTAATCTGAAGCACAGAATGTCAGACCACTTTTCAGACATTTCCCTCTTCTGGTGGTAATTCTACATCAGAGTAAGCATCAGAAGTATAAAATGAAATAGGTGTTCATGGGAGGATGTGTGCTATTGATGTTGTTATGTTCACATTTTTTAGCTAGTATGTACTAAGGTGAGTTCAAAATATACAGCACAATATTTATGTTTAATCCCTTAAACTGTGAAACTTAATGCCAGGGGATTTATTGGAAACACCTGTTACTCATGGGGGTTTTGGCTTTAAATGCCAAAACCAGTTTGGGCATGGAAAAAGAAAAAAAGTGTCTGCACTACCTCTTGCTGAAATCAGGAGAAATGTACCTGGAAAAGTAATTCCTTTGTATTAACATCACATTTTACTGAGTATCTCCTACTAACCTTTGCCAGAAACTGGATACTGAGTTAGGACAGTTCTGGTCTGACTGAATACAGTTTTCACAGCAGGGACAAAAGCAGCGGTGGGCAGAGGGGCTGGTCAGCTGTCTGTTGTTAGGGACATTTCCAATTCAAATATAGTTGGCATTTTCCTAAAAGCTTTGTAAAAATGTGTTTTGTTGAAACCTACTGAATTTATTGAAATACCACCTTCCTTTAATAACATAGTATGTTTTTACCATGATACCATGCAATAGGTTAGTTAATCTTGTGTAGATGGATATTGAGAATAGTGGAACCCTCACTGATCCTGCACTGGGCTTGGAGTTGTCCCTGTTTCCTTCATGTGGCCATGCTGTATCCACCACTAGTCCCAGGGTGGGATTTACTTACCGAGTTATAAACCCCAGTGCATTGAAGTTGAGTCAAAGGTATGACAGACATAGTCTCAACTTCTGTTGACTCCAAGGGAATTAAATGCTGTCGTTGCTTTGATGGGATTTACTTATTCTCTAATGCTCACCTGCCTCAAGCTGGTAAGGAGGACAGACATGTTTTGATGAAAGGGAGTACATCCCTGATTCATTATCAGTGGAGAAATATTTTAAAACCAGGACAAGAAAGTAGAAAAAATGTCGATCATTAATGATCAGTATAAGCAAACAAATTTCTTTCCCATTTTAAATTGTACAATTGTAAATTTAAATTGTACGTTTCATATATTCGATGGTTACATATTTCATTTTTTTTAAGTATAAATTATAGAAGTAGAACTATTACATTTATTTTTCTGCTGCTTGTCATGTTTCATATTTGATGTAGTTTGTTTTGGAAGAGTAATTAAACTGAAAATAAAACAAACTCACTTCTAAATTTTGTTTCCTCGCTTGCAGCATTTTTATGTTCTGCTTTATATTTGTAGTCTAATGTTTCATAAATTATTTATGAAAATAATTGAAGTTTCTGTTTGGCAAAACAGGTTTTTCATATTTGGTAAACTAATATAGCTGGATGGTTTTGCTGTAGTTTTTCCTCTCCTTCCCTTTCAGAAAGCGTAGGTACAAGTTGTGTGTTAATAATAAAGTATCAGACTTTACCAATTACTGCTTTAAAAAGTTATTTACATTGAGACCAATCCTGATTTCCATTTATTCTCAAGCTGTTTCAAAGAAATTTTTGTCATGTAGGAATTAGAGTCAACATAAAAATTAAACACATCTACTTTTCTGAGGTAGAAAACTAAAGAATTGGATATCATGCATGGGCTTAGGTTTTTAAGTATGAGAAAAAGACTTTATGGCAACTTTGACAATATCCAGATGTATCTGGAAAATATATATATGGGGAAGAAACAAAAAGTATATCTGTACATCATGAGAGTGGAGATGAAAGTTTTGAAGAAGGCAGTGGTTGTAATGAGACATTTGAAATGCACAAAGAGGGGTGGCACAGATCTTCTATCTATGCATGGGTTTTGAGTGTTACAAGTCACTGCAGTGTTTTGCAGTGATCTCAGTGCTTCTTCCTCCAAGCAGGCAGGAGAGAATCCAATATGCTTTAGTTGCCTAATGTCTCAATCTGCATCCTTTGTTGGCATGAGTTGTTCCATCAACTGCAGTGGGACTGCTCCTGGATGTAGAGCTTCCTGCAGACACAGGGTTATGGTGTTACCAGGGGTTTATGGCTTTGAGCTTAGTGTGGCCTTTGGACACATCCAAAAGGACAATAATTTGCTTTTGTAGTTCCTGCATGATTTGCATTTTGTTTGATTCCATTCTCCTTTCATGCAGTATGGCTTAAGTGACAAAAAGTTGCTCTTTACTGAGTATTGTTAAATGTGAGGCAGAACACAACTGTACTGTATTCATATGCATTTCGAAAAACCCTGGCTTTATCCTGGTATGAATCTATAACGGTTCTAAGTGCTGTCTTGGTTATATTCCAGTGTCTCTGGGAATAGTATTTGACCATATCTTAAGATTAGCAATAGGTAGTTTAGTGTACTCTATTTTTGTTACCTTTCACTGGTACTTAAAATAAAGTTCAGGCTGAGGGTGAGAATGTCGGGAGAAATGTGTGAATGGAGCAGCTAACCTATTAGTGTAATAAAATAATTGTCAGATAAGAGGAGATTAAGAATATTTCTCAATGATATGTACTGGTAAACCACCCTGGATATGTTGGTAATTATATATCCTGCCTGGTGGTTATAGAGCTCTTGTTCTCCCTTTCTACCCCCACAACCATTTTTCCCTGTTTTTTTTTCCTGTCCAGGTGCCCCTCTTCCTTATGCCTTTTCCTCACATTTTAAAATTGTGGTTGCAACTTGAAGTGACCTGTGTTTTCTTCATGGGAGGCAGGATCAGATGCTGGAGAGGAGAAAAAAAGAGAAGCAAAGAGAAAGAAGGGACAGTATGTGGTCAAAAGTGCACCACAGGTTAAACAGAAACCTCACTGCATGAGTGGAATCGGGATGGGTTTAATCATTTTATGGCAGTTGCTTACTTTATACAAGTTCCTGTGCAGACACAGCTAAAAAGTGAAAACAGTTTGTTTCCTTTAAGTTTATGGTTTTTGTTTGGCATTAATTTGGAGAATAAAGGTTGGGGAAGCATGAAAAAAGAGAAGAGCAATGGGAGAAATGTTCAGTTCCAGCATTTCAGGCGCATTTTGCAGAAGGCTCTGTTTTAACTTCCTTACTGTAGTGGAGAGTTTTAAGGAATGGGATTTTTACTGCTGCTAATCAAAATCTATCAGTAAGAGACTTCAACTTGCCCCAACAGAGAAGGGATACTTAACAGCTGTAGGTCATAGTACTCAAATATAATTCAGCGCCTGTGACCACCTTAATACATACATTTTTATGAATTAAAAAGCTACTCTTTTCTTTTCTAGTTCACCTTGATCACCACCAGAACAAACTCCACAAGAGATGGTAAGAGGTCTTCACAGGTTTCTATGGAATAGCTTAGTCAACATTTTATATATAAAATGCATATAAACACTTTCATTGAACTCTGAGTGCAGACATGTAAAAATTAGATGTAAAAGTCACCAAATTGCTTTGAAAATAGAATTCAGATTACAACAATGAGTGATTTGTCTACTCCTGGGAAGACTCCAGAGAAATAACAGGAGAATAACAGAGGACTCTGATCATTTGCCTTAGATTTGTAGCTTTTGTTTCCTTGAGGAAATCTCTTATTTCCATTTATTCCACAGCTGAAAAAGCACAGACACAGAATTAAGTGAGACTAAAAGTGTTCCTTTCCCTTTTCCACCCAAATGTAAAACATTTCTGTAATTTCTTTTTTAACAGATGTATTTTTAAAATTCAAATGTAAGAGTGGTTTTCAAGGGTCGCTTTCAACAAAAAACCCTCACAAAAAGTAGTTGGACAAGCACCAGCATCGCAGTTCTGTCTGCATGAACTGGCTTTTTGTCTTCCTTTCCCCTAAATTAACAACTGGAACTAGTCAGCCAGACAAATCAACCAACTTGATTCCAGAGCTTTCAGTAAAGTCATCAAGTTCCTTTTTAGAAACATTTTATAAAAACTGGAGATAATTTTTGAGCTTTAAAAGAATATATTGTCTTTTTTGCAGATATATAGAATGTAGGAAATATGTGCTTTTGTCTAGCTTCATGGTGTTTCAAAACTGGATTTTAAAGTATTTTAATATTTAAGGAAAAAAATAGTCAAAATGTGTTAAAAGTAACTTGTTAATGTATCAGGTTTGATAATAGGACATTCTCATCTGTCTGCTGAAGGATGAGGAGTCAGTATGACATTCTTAAGCAAAGGGGAACAGTAAATAAAGCAGTCTTCATCCTAGCTGTTAGGTAGTTGGATGATTAAGGATGAAGAAATTCCATATGGAAGGCAGATGCTTTCCTTCTACCCACTCATCTTGGAATGATGCATTTGGGGAGCTCCAAATGCAAAGTCTTGTAGCAGTGCAGTGTTAGATCAAGAGGAGAATAGCAGTGAAGTTTCATCTCCATGAATTCTTTCTTTTCAGAAAAGATAAGTTGTCTGCACTTTTAAATCACATAGCTGAACTACACAGCTCTTCACAAATAGGCTGCAGTTTTTGATTAGGAATATCTTAAGGAATGCAAATTTGTGGTGGTTTTCTTTATGTACTCTGTTAGCTGAAGATATTTTGTTTCTGAGAGCACTTAACAATGACCTAGAAAAGATACAGCATTGATTGCTTATGGAATAATGGGCTCAATTTTCCAGAAAGAAAGCCTGAGAGTTGCAATTTTTATTCCAAACGCACTAGTATTTGCTTTATTGTCTGAGAACCATAAAATGTAACAAATGTAAGTAAACTAAATGAACCTCTCTGGATAGTGTTAAATGGAAAGTATTTTTTAGGTTTGAGTTTTCTGTTTTGCCTTGGGATTTCTTTTCCCCAGAGAATCATTCTTTTGAGGGGACCAAATGGTGCCAGGGCAGGTCAAGAAAACAGACTTAAAGATTTTTGTCCTGTATGTCCTTAAAAGAAAAAAAAAAAAAAAAAAAAAAAAAAAGAAAAGAAACCACCTTAATAAAGGACTGTAAATGTCACATTCATCTCTGAAAACGTCAGCTAGTTTTGCCATAGTTTTGAGTGTTTGCCAGAACATGGCTTAATTAAAATTTTCCTATTTAAAGTAGAGGCATTCTGTTTTACTCCAGATAAAGTATTTTCTATGGAAATTAAGACCTGAGGAAAAGGGAGAAAATATTTGGTATTTAGTTTACTTGTTCTAGGCTCTAGTCTACTTTATGGCTTTTTTTTTTTAAGATCCTCTATTATCCTGCTTTTTGAGAGTAGGATGAGGTGGGAGATGAAATGGCTTGTATGAAGGGAGCTTGAGGCTACAGGGACTGTGGGGCTTTGTAGTTGCTGGTGAAATCTGAACAGCTTGATACTTCTTTAAGGAAAACTAAGATTAGCTGGAAGACAGGAGAAGGTGTGTTACACTATGTTTCTTTCTACAGAACTGTTTTTCTCTGTACTTTATTAGTGGCACTTTATTGCCTTTTTTCATGTTTTGATTGGTGATGGATACAAAAGGGAGATTTACTGGCAGCTTGCATTTGGCTAAATACAGTCTCTTATTGTACAGATTGTGGCCATGGTGGATATATGAACTTCTCTGAATTGCTGTTTGACCTTTTCTGAGAAACTTTGGCAGGCAGATGGAGGAAATACATTACCCGAGGAAATATGTTACTGGATAAAATGAATGCATTTGTTTAATGCAGAGGAATCTTAATCTCTTGTGTTTTCTCTCTGTGGATTTGGAAATCAGGTATAGGTTGTAATATTTACACCTTGGAATTACTCAATTCTTGCAACTCATGTGGGTGTCTAAGGAATTGTGGATTATATCCACACAGCATATTTCCTAAAAAAAAATTGATTCCTATTGTAGTAGCATGAACACTTGGAAAACACCTTCTGGACACTACAACTTCTCTGTTTCTAGTTCTTCGGTGATGGTTGTGTTGATGCCAGAAGAGTCTCTTGTAGGAGTAATGAGGTGTGGTGCAAGTGCACTGTGCTCATACATGTTGTTTTTCAAATCTCTGTGTTCTATCACAGCTAAAGGATGACTAAAGATTTAAAGGCAGCAATGTGCTTGCATTTAGTTGCTCCCCTCAATTGCTCTTCATTTCTCTCTTTCTTTATACCTTCTTTTTGTGGGGGAGCATTAGTGCTGTGGGGTGTAATTGATTTTTGGTGTTCTTTCCCTCTCCCTGTGTGTTTTGGCTGCAGGAGGACACGGAGCCGTGGTACTCTCAGAAGGTGTACGCGAGGTACTGGAGGCACTATGACTTAGCAATGCGCTGGATGCGCAGGCACCAGAAAGCCTACAGGAAAGCCATGGAGTCCTTTTATCGCATGCCGTGGCATCCGTGGCATCCTGCTGCAGCCTCTCCAAGCAGCCACTGCTCAGATTGGCATGGGAATGATTTCCCACCTATCCCAAACTGTTCTTCCAGCTATAGACCAGATGTCAGAGTTCCATGTCATGGGGGAGCTCAGCAGTACGCAGATGCCTACCAGGAGAGGGAGGATGCTGATGAGGACTCCAAAATGGAAGAGGATGCTGAAAGGGAGTCTGAAATGGAAGAAGACTCCGAGTCTGAAGGAGAGATAGAGTATGACTTGAGTAACATGGAGATCACAGAGGAGCTTCGCCAGTTTTTTGCAGAGACAGAGAGGCACCGAGAAGAGCTACGTAAGTCGATGCTTGTTCTGTGTTTTGTGGTATTTGGTGGCCATAACACTAAATGTAGGCTGGCTTCAACATTTACAGGTTTTGTAAGAATTCACAGAAATAGGCACTGCAAGTGAGCAAGCCAGCTGACTAAAATAGGCAGAACTGATGGGTGCACTTAAGTACCACTTATTAGAACTAAGTTTCAGAAGATGTTTAAATGTTTTTGGTGAGAGAGAAAGAGAGAGAAAAACGTGACTGCAAAGGGGAGAATAACACTTTCGTCCAGAAGACAGTATTAATCTTCAGTGCTGAGGAAAAAAGCTCCAGAATTTTTATGGTTAAATCTAGTTAATGTGCTATATGTAAGAAGGGGGAACCCACAGGAAATGCTTGAATACATCACTGAACCCTAGAGTAAACCTCAGAGCCATTTTGTTTGTTATTCTTTGGCTAACCTGGCAGTAAAATTTCATGATCTTTTTCTCCTCCTCCTGCATCCTCTTCATTCTGTACTATATCACAAGTTTGTCTTTGTTGGGCATCTTGATCTGGACCCAAGTCCTTTGATATAGGAAATGTAAGTCTTAAATTTTTCTCAGGTCTTGATCTTCAGAGGTATTGGTCATCTTTGTTTCTGTGAAATCCTTAACAGAGTAAAGGATTATTCTGTACTTTATTGACACTTTACTCATATACAGATGTTGCAGAAAAATGTATCTGATTTAAGAAGGCAGATTAATAAAAATAAATTTTCTCACATTACTCCAGTAGAAAATAAGTGTAAAGAATGTTTAATAGAGCTTTTTCTGCTTCTGTGAAAGAGAAAACATTCTAAAAATGTATAATAAAAGCAATGATTGAAAGGGAAAGAAAAAGTGTTTAAAGTTCTTTGATCAGCAGGTATCAGAGGGTGAGCTGATAACTCAGCTTGACTTCACACTTCACATCAATGTGATGTACAGTTGATCTAGTTAGCAGAGGAAAGTGAGTTAAGGAGTTCTGTGGTAGTGCCCGACATGAATCCCTTTCTCATCGTGCTTTTGCAGAATCAGCTTGGTGTTCTCTGTTGAAATGTTCGTTTGATGAGACCCATGGTGCTTTAAGACACTGGGCTACTTCTGGGAATGCAGAACATTTTCTTTGGATTTTTTTAACCAATATGTGGTATTTATAGTGGTATTTAAAGGTATGTGAGTGATTAAAGGTGATATCCTGGAAACTGGGAGATCAGGTCTTAGAGATGTTCTCTATTGCAAATATCCTTTATGACCTTGGTGTAGCTATTTAGTCTCTTCCTGACCCCTCACTGGCTGTGCTTGCTAAAAATATGATTTGTTCTTTATGATGAGCAGGTGAATTGGGAAGAAGTTTGACTCAGAATACAGATTTTACTTTTGTTCCTCCTACCACAGCAGTACTCAGAGCCTTTTGCAATGATTTGGTCTCTGCTCTGTGCTATGTAGTAACCTAGTTGTTCATGATTGTAACTCCATGTGCTTCAGTGGCACTATTGCAGATCTTCATGCAAATTCAGGCAGGCTCTGCTCTTTCACTACTGCATGCCTCAATGTCTTTAGTAGGTTTCCTGATAAAGTGAGGATAGTGCTGAGTAATCTGTAATTCCTCAAAGCATGAAAAAGTAAACAAGTACTTGACTTAAATGAAATTTAAAAGTGACATAGAAATCTAGGGTGAATGTCGATTTCTAAATGCTAATTTTGTGAGTAATTAAAAACACAGTATGATCGTGTTTGGAAATAATTTTTTCTTGCGTGGTGAGGGAAAAGGAAAATAGAAGAAATTTGCTATTCTGTTAAAGTTTCTCAAAAGAAGAAACATTAGCAGCAGGAGGAGGGGAAAATTATTGTTTCTCTGATGGTGTGGAAATGAGCTGGTATAGAGACCGTGTTGAAGGCAGTAGTACTCTAAGAGGTAGTTTTATTAATTTTCCTGATTGCTGTTTATGAACAGAATTCAATTTAGAGGATCATTAAGCTGTGATCCATAATGATGCTGTATTATATCTTTCATACTGTTTAACGCTTGTCATTCTGTACTGATGCTTGAGAAGATTGAGATAATGCATCCACAAAAGAAACCGTCGGTTACTTGAGTATTTTCTCTTTAATGACTTTTCCTTTTAATCCCAAACTGCATGTGCTTAGCAGCAGATTTATAGAGAAACTTGGGTAGCATAAACCTCAGTAATGTCTGAAATTTACACCTCCACTTCTGAGAGAGAGATTTGTAAGGGTGAGGCAAGAGTTTTACATAGCATTTAAAGGGAATGAGATTGTTTGGGTGTGCCACAGTAGAATACCAGTAGGGACCTTGACAATCAGTTACCGTTAAGGCCAGTCATTAGGGGACATTAAGGGGAAGGCTGTGTTTCATGTTTTCTTCCTCTGGCATCAATAAGGGGCTCCGGGTGGAATTCACAGCCTCTGACCCCTGCACCTTGATATTCACTTGGGAGGAGATGCACAGCTCGCTCTTCTGAAAGCAGAGTTTGCAAGAGTTAGATACACCATTATGGGCAACTTAATGAGGTGGGAGTCACAAGGGAGCAGAGCATCAATGGGGCAAATAGGAATGGGAATTTGGCACGTAAGGAAGGGGATATCAGTCTTTGTGAAGAATGACCTCCATTAGTTTGGTGTTTTTCTACCTGTCCAAAGTTAGGAAGTAGAAGTTCTACACAGCATTAATTTTGGATGCATGTAGTGAGTCTTGATTTTTCATGTGAGATATAGCTGGTTCCCACATCTGATCCACAAATGTCTCAAAGGCATGTAGAAGGATAATCCAATGGATTAAAAGGAATCCTTCCTCATGTCAGACTCTTCACTTACAATGCCTCCTATAGAGCTTGCTGAACATAAATGATCACAGACATCAGAGGATAAGATCTTGCAAACTTTAGCTGTGAACGACTCAAATAGGCCTGAGATGTAGGTGGGAATGAGGTGACTCAGTCTTGGGAGGTCTTTTCCAGCCTTAATGATTCTATGATTATGTGGCTCTGTGAAAGGCATTTGAGCCTAGATGGTGGCATACAAGCCTTAATGCTAATTGCAAAGAGAAAAACACCACAGATAAGAAAAATGTTGTGTCAGACTAGCCAAAGAAGAAAACTTAAGATTTATTTCATTTCTGTGTAGCTGCCGCAAACTTGAAGAACAAGCAGATTTCTAACTTCTGTAGGATTTTTGGTGTTGTTTTCTCAGTGAGCATTTGCAGTGATTGGCTGACTTGCAAAGTGAGGGCTTTGAAACTGGCAAACTTGCTGCATCATTTAACACTTCTGCAGTGATACAGTCACAACCAACCTCTTTTAAAACAATCTTCTTTTTTTGTCTTTGAAGTCACGTCAATTTTTTACTAGTTTTTGTATTTGTATCATGTGTTGTAGTCAATTACATGTTCTTGGAATGCCCAGAAGTAATTGTGAGTAAAGTTTGGCTGAGGCTGTATCAACTCAGACATACTAATACACTATCTCATGTTTTAGATAAATGGCATTTGGTTAAAGCCCTTACAGACAGTTTTAATTACTCTTCATTTGTTTCTTCATATGCAATCATAATTATATAGTGATTCTCTTTCTTAGAGGGTTTTCTTGTCAGGCTAGTCTGTCGTTCAGGTTCTTCATGTAGCTGGTGATCCCAGTATACTGTGCATCTTGGGAATGTTTAAATGGTTGCATTTAAGTTTTCCCTCTGGCAGTTGAAAAGCATGAAGTTGTTTTCCTGGGTTACCGTACCTGTCAGATCTAAGTATGGTAGCAGATTCTTCAGGCATCCTAGATGTAAAGGACAGAATGCAGTAAGTTGCCTTTTTACATTTGCAAGAATTAAAAGGGCAAAAATCAAGAAAGGAAGATTCACAACCCTAACAGTTCTATAAATTGTCTAATTGCACACATTTACTACACTTTTAAATTTAGCCTTTGAAACATGTAGTTTGTCCTTACACAATTTTTCCTTGTTTCCTTTTGCATATAACAAAATCACTGCTAAAATTGAGTGAGTACAGCATTGCAAGTACATTGAGAACCATTCTGTAGTAGTTAACAGGACACAGACAGAATCCTTTATTTAAAAACAAAGAAAAGCAAGGGAAAGTACCATCGTGTCAGTTCATTACCGAAGGATAATAGTCTATCATTTGTTAATGCTCTGACTAGTTTTTTCCATCAAAGCCTCTGTTTCTATTGCCCACACATAGCCTCCAGCTTTTCCCAAAAATAATGTCTGAACTTAAATTTTTTTATGCTAGATGGAAAATATTTTTTTTAGAAATGAACGGAAATGGTGAATGACGATGTCTGTTTCAAAACTGCAATCTGCAGGCTTTTCCCCTCAGGTTTCTTTTTCTCTGAAAGATGTAGTTGCCACTGCCTCTTCTGCGAAGAGGAAGTAATGGAATTTTCCATGTTTTGTAACTTGTTTGAGTCGTACCATATCCACGAAGCTTTTGGTTTTGTTTAAAGCCTGCATGCCTCTAGGAAAATAGACTTTGATTCAGGGGTTTTGCCACCATGTTTTCCTTCTTTCCTTCATTTTTGGTAAATGCTTTTCCCTGTTTTTTATCTGCCTTTTTCATCATAAGACTGTAGTTCAAATTCTTGGAACTACAGATTCCCCACCGTTTCTTTTTCTTTCTTCTTCACTACCCTAAGCTGTTCAAGCAGTGTGGATAGTGAACTTAAAAATATCTCCTCAACTTTCCTGCCTTTAACAGCCTTTGTTGACAAACTTTTTGACAAACCAAAAAGCCTTGTTTGGCATGAACTTCAGCCACAGTCTGTAGAAGCTGAGATGCTGAAGCTTCTGAGAAATGCCTGTGAAATAAGAGTGCTCTCTGCAATATGTGTGGGTGCTTGAGAAATGCTTTTGAAACATGTTGTTTTGTGAACTGAAGAAGAAATGTGAAAGTTAGTCTTTTTGTACCACATCTCTGGTTCTGATGATTGAGCCTTTTGCTTTGTAGCAGCAAAATCTTCTCAAGTGCACACACTGTGTCCAGCAGAGGCTGTGTTATTCAGTACCGGAAGCCAACAATTGAGAAAATGCCTCCTTACTAGAGAAACAAGGAAAAGTGCCACAATTTTCAGTGCTTTAATATGGAAAACTAATATCTTATTACAAAGTTAGAGAGTCTGAAGAGCAAGACTGGCACAGTTTTAGATCTGTTTCATGACAGACAAGGTTATCATTATACAAAGCATATCAATTTGTAAAATATTGTCAAGAAAATGCCCTTGGATCCTATGCTAAAGACAGAATTTGAGCTTAAGAGACTATGGCTTGCTGCTGCTGGAAGTAGTGGAAGAAAGACATTGGAAAGCTCAAGGTACTGCTGAGGAAACTGAGCTGTGTGCTCTGGCGAGTTGCAGAGGAGTTAATACATGTACTAGAAATTACATGTAAAGTCTTTCTTATGTCTATGTGCCTCAGGCTGAGTCTGTTTGACAGTGTTGGCAACCCCTGAAAGTGCACAAGAGCAAGGCCAGGCTTCTTGTTTCCTGCTAAGGGATGCCACAGGCTGCAGCTCCTAGGTGGCATCTGGGGCTTCTGTGGACCCGGCTCCCATGGGTGCAGCCTGGACAGTTGGGTGGAGCTGGGACCTGGAATGCCAGTTCCCTATTTGCCAGTGGCTGTACTGGTTGTAGTTTTTTCTAAGCATGCTGTGGAGTACTGGTATTTGAGTTACAGCAGGTTTATAGGTGGGAGTGTGGGAAAAGAAGCTCATGTGGTTCAGTGTGACTATAGTGTAGATGTTGCTTTAAGAAGAATGTCAAGATGTTGAACACCTCTACTTCCTCTTAAATTTGATGGAAATGAAGAATGCTGTCTTAATATGAACATATGTATTATCAGAAATCTGTGTTTGAAGTTGTCATCCTTTATTTGTCTGCCTGTGTTCCTGTTATTGTAGTGAGACAGTACATGCACTAGGGGGCTTGTTGAGAGCTTCAGTTTATTCATCTTCATAAGGGGTTCTGAGGACCTCAACAGGAAGAAAGCAAAAGCCTCAAATGCTAGAATAATGAACAATCTTATCTAAGTGTTCTTTATAGATCTTTTGCTTAACAGTTAACTTAGATGATATCCCTGTGACCAAAATGCATCTTGTTGACAACACCTTAACTGAACAAACACAGAATTTGAGCTCCTCTTTCTCCCAGGAAGCTATTATCCCTAAGTTATTCATGACTCCGTAAGAGAGGGCTGGTAATCTTGTATTGTTGCTGCCCTGGAAAATCAGTAATGCGATAAAATTCCTTCTGACTGGACTTGTCTTGAGGATACAGGAATAAAAACAGGAGAGGCAGGTCATTGCTCCTCTCAGCAGCTTTGTCCCTCAGCATCTGAGATCCATTTGATACCTGTTTTCGGTAGTTGCTGGTTGCAGAAGGATCCCATGGAAACTGGTCAGTTGCTTGCTCTGATGGATCAGCCACTGGAACTTTCTCTTTACAAAGAGAATGCATGTGGTAATTCACTTTCAGATCATGCAGAGTGTCAGCGCCTGTTTTGTGTCCATGAGGTTTCCAAGGATTGAAGGTATTGCTGTAACATGCTTGGGCTCTGCAAAGTTTTGACAAAGAACTAACAGGTGGGCCCCAGGGCTGAGGCCACGTGTGCAGCAAGGAGTCCTTCTCCAGTCTTGTTGTAAGAGCAAACATTCCTTTCAGAATGCTGTTATGGAAGATTGCTTCATATGGGAGCAGTTTGGTGTGGAAGATGCAGACACTACTTACACTCAGAACTGGTGCTGGTAATTTTTTGAAGGCAGGTTTGCCTGCTTGGTTATTCCATTAGCATCTGCAGCTGCTCTGAGTGGCTCCTCTAGTCTCCTCTTCATTCTTTGTCCTTGCAGGCAAGGCTGTTAAAGCAGCTGCAGCTGCTGTGGAAAAGAGCAGGTGAGACCATGCTGACAGACACAGCGCTAGGGAACAGTGGCATAAGAGCATCTCTGTGCTAATCACTCAGCTTGGGCAGTCTGTCTTCACAGTTGATGCACTTTTCCCTTTTCCCTAAAATTCCTTGATTACTGGTTCTATCTGGGTGCCACATGCAGTATTTCTGGATCTCTAAATGATCTTAGGGAAGAGCTGTGTCTCAGTTCTCTGATGATAAATCTGAATTCATCTGCCTT
This sequence comes from Hypocryptadius cinnamomeus, assembly GCA_013400635.1. Classification (NCBI taxonomy): domain Eukaryota; kingdom Metazoa; phylum Chordata; class Aves; order Passeriformes; family Zosteropidae; genus Hypocryptadius; species Hypocryptadius cinnamomeus. Next base: position 7,096 of record VYZP01008109.1, on the reverse strand, counting down.
TAGTGTGATACATTCAACCTTGTAAGTGGACAGTGACATTGTGGACTACGAAGTGTTTTCTAACACAAAGTATTTTGGTATCTACTGGGGGAACTTTTGTTATAGAAAGAATGTTTAAAGTTTCAGGGTGTCCAGCAGTGGAGTAATAGTGAAAAGCAAATGCCAGAGAACAAGGTAGAAATGGATGTATGATGATGTCTTCTTTCTACTCTCATGATGTACAAAATCTGCTCAGAAGCTGCAACAGAGCATGGCAGTAAAATAGCTTAAGTGTAATGCGTTTTCGGTCTCTCTGTTATAAAACAAATCCTCTATACAGACAGATTTGCTTGGAGACAGGTAATTTACCCCAGCTCATTTTAATGGGGTGTTGTTAGTGCCAAGACTTCAGAGGCACCATTTGCTTTTCAGCATCTCTCACTGTGCCTCACTTTTATCAGAAGCGTCCAGATAGAGTTCACATCCTTTGTCATTAGGGAAATGTGGGTGCTGGCATGGCAGAAACTTGACAGTTCAGAGACTTCCATCTGCCTGGCTCTTTTCAAAACTCATTTCCTTGGATGCTAAAAATCAAATGAGAGAGTCAGGCAGAGTTTGTTAGGCCACCCATCTCAGACTTGGGTGGCCTGTACATACTTCTGTCCAAGCCTTGGGTGTGCCAGTTGTGACTAGATCCACAAAAGCTTTCAAGATAGGTAGAATTCAGAAACAAATATCCCATATAATAGTCTTTGTCTTCCACATGCCTGCCAAGAAGAAAAAAGCTAGCCATTTACACCCAAAGCATGATGTATCTTAAACCCTAAGGATACAAGGGAACATTGTCCTTCTTGTCTTTTCCAGTGACAGGGTTGAGCACCTATGCCACCATGCGATGTCATCTGTTGTGAAGCTCATTCCAAGAAATCTAGAACACCTCCTGCTCTAGGAATTTGTGCCCATTATCTGTTTCTTTAGACATTTAATACAGGGGCGATAGGACTTCCCTGTTGCTCAGAGAAATAGAGAAGGTTGATACAGCAACATGAGAAACACTTGTGCTGTAACCCTATAAAGTACCCTGTACAGAGTAATCCAGCTGTTCATCAGTGTTACAGTTATTACGGTTGTTGCTGGCCTCCAAAGTACCCAAAGCTGTTTATGTGACTATTGAAATTTCCCACAATATTTTCAAGGACACCTCTGAATTTGTCAGATCACTGCTCTGGTACACTGAAATTGTGGAGATAAAGTGAAAGAATGAAGGCAAAATACTAAATGGGTATTTTTTCTGAAATAAATAACACAGGTGTTACACCATTGAGTGTTATTGTTCACATTTAGCTGGATAAGAATCTCCTGGGTTTAATTTCATTTGTAGTTGCTGAAGTGATTGTTGCTCTAAAAGTCAGCTCTGTATTCACAGAAGTTGTAGAAAGGAATGGGCCTCAGTTTTTCTGTGGTTATTCAAATGCTGAAACTAATGCTGCTGTTCTCACTTTGTACAAGCCTTGCAGAATACCTTGGTTTCTAGAAGGTCTGCCATTTCTGATGTGGTTGCTGAACAGAATGTTGGCAGAATCACTCTAAAATTCATCAGTTGTCATTTCCTTGAGATTTTTGGCCACTGGTAAATGTAGACGTGTCCAGACTGTGAAGATTGCATCATGTGCAACATGCTGATGGAGGAGGTGTTGAGGTGGGAGATTGCAGAGCAGCTGGCTGGCTTTGGAGAAGCATCTGCATTTTTCTGATCTCTCCATTTCTCACTAGGTGATGCTGGTGATATGTAGACATTTGCGTTGTCTGCTTTTGCATCCTTCCCTTGGCATTAGGTACTGACCTCTGTCATGAGCAGGCTGTCAGACTAGGGCTTTTAGTCTGGTGGTTCTCCTTGTGTAAAGTCTTCATCAAGTCACTGAAATACCTAATGTAGGAATTGTCCTGTTGGAGTGACAGAAAGCTCCCAAGTGCTAAGAAGTACAACTTAACTTTCTGACAAGTGGGATGCCAGCTGTCTCTCTTAAAAAAGAATGCTCATATTTGTGCTCCAGCACCAAATCCTGGAGCTACTTTTGAAGTCAAATATTCCCATTTTGTGGAAGGTACAATAGATGCACATCTGCGGGTTTCTTCTGGCATATGTCCCCAGTATTTTTTTTGTGTTTTTAGTACTGGGCATGGCAGTTACCCTCATGAGTTCAAGTATATATCATTTAATTTACTAGAGTGCTCAAGTGAGCAATGAGAAATTCAGAAAGTCGGACGTAAACTTATATTTCCAAAGTTACCCTTCAACCTTTCCTTCCAAAAACTGTGATGTGTTTCACCAATCCCTTTAGTTTGACCCTTTTCCAGATGTCTCTTTCCAAATGCTTGGTGAGGCAGCACACGTAGTTTATTAGCAGCATGGAGAAAATGCATATTTACTTGCTGAAATTAATTTTCTCTGGATTAGACCTTGTTATTTAATTCTGCATGTCTGTGGTAATACTGAATTTTGGCCCTGCCAGTTAACTGAAAGGTCAGTTCGTAGCCTGACTATACTTCCTCCCAGAAAATCAGCAACATGGCTGCAGGTTGCTCTCCAAAAAAATGTTTTTCAAGACTTTTTGATAAAGTAGCTTTCTCATATCAAGCAATAAACAAAACTTGAATTCAGCACTATAGTGTGTCTGGAGTCAAGAAAGAGATTTCATTGTGAAGTTCAAATGTGAATTTGATCTAAAGACTGACACAGGCTACTTCCTTTCTTTTTTTCCTGAAAGTACCAAACTCAGTATTATTTAGCTGTCTCGCAGCTCAGTGCATCGTGAAACATGTTCTTCCAAGAGCATGTGTTTAGTTTCTGTTCAGGGCACACATAAA
>VYZP01008108.1:0-13221 GCA_013400635.1 Hypocryptadius cinnamomeus | reverse complement strand
TTTTTCCTGCATTTATAATTTAAATAATGTATTTACAGCTAGTGTGCCCTGTCTCAAATCCTGTTTATATTTTCTTACAAATGTTAACGTTTGCAGTGATAGTGTCTCACAGCAGCTGATGGTATACTTGTGGTCTGACAGAGACTGAATTCAACCAACCGAACTTTGATTCCTAAAGATAAAGATCATAGTAGGTGGTGTCGTTTCACAGTTTCTTTGTTTCCTTAATCAATCCCTTTAACTGAGTAATCTTGGTGAAGAAATGATAAAAAGCTTTCGTTTCTAAAAAGCCTCCTGTGAAACAAGAAAGTCCAAGGATCAAAAGACAAACAGCCCCTGCTCCAACAGGCTTGGCAAGTCTGTTTGACAGGTCCTGAATGGTTGGTTCATCACTGGGGCTAGCAGAAGAAAGGGACTTTCTTGATTTCTGTTTGATTTCTAAATATATAAGCAAACAATAATGACAGAAAAAACACATTGAGCACATTGACTACATCAGCAGATGAAAGTTTTTCTGTTTGGGAGTTAACTCAAAACTACATGCCTACATTAATAATTAATCTTTAACTGAGATTTGAATAAATCTTTCTAGACCAAATATTTGTGGATAGTCATATTGTGGTGCAGATGCATTTAGGATTAGCTTTTCATATGATAGTATTTCCAAAAAGTCAGAATTATGAGGAGATACAATGCTACTTTGCAAGGCTTTCTCAGTGAGAAATGTATTGCTTCTTTTGACAAAAATGTCTGGAAATTGCCTCACCTTTTTGAAAGTACTCATTTCCATATTGCATTTTAATATCAGGAAGAAGCTTGCTTCAAATAACTTCTTTTCCTTTTGTAATCTTTGCTGGATTACATAATGCTGTTTTGAACAGTCTGGGTTGAACGCAACAAACCTTTACTCCAGGAGCTTTCATATCTTTCCTGTTAATTGCTTTAGACATTATTAATATTTATACTGTTGGATTTTTTGCTGTACTAACGCTTCTATTTCTGTCTTTATATGGCACTCAGCCCACAAATACTGCAAGGTTTATTCATTATTCATGTGAACTTTCAGCTTGTTATCTATAAATGAAAGCAGGGTGAGCAATCTTACCTGCTTCCCAGAGTGAGAATGTGCATGTACAGTAGCTGACAGTGTAATTCAGATCTTAGTTCTCAGTGCAGTAGATCATTAGTTATCTGACTTGTCTGAAAGACTGGCTGGCTGCCTAAATGCAAGTATGTAGAGCCAGTTTACATAACTTAGGAAATCCCTTCTTTAGGGAAGACCTCTGGCTGGTGGTAGGGTTTCTTCTGGCCCATTTGGTATCTGTCAATCCTGTGTAATCTAAAATGGCACTATATGTTTTTAGACACACAAATTGCTCCTTGTCTGTGCTACAAGAAGCCACCGTGGTAGTCCCCAGAATTAGTTTGCTGTGTTCTCTAGATATTTGTAACATTTGTGATGATTAAGAGAAAACACTTCAGAGAAGAAAACTTAGACAGAAGTTATTATTGTGCAATAACTCGTGGTATGTATTTTTTCTGGATGGGTGGCTGTGAGAAATTTCTAGGTGCACTTTTCATGTTGCAAAGGCATCTCAGTTTGGAATTGATTTGGAAATAATTTCTGAGCCCTCAGAAATTGGGGGGAGGGGGGAAAATACAAAAACGTGAACCAGGTTGTATCAGCTCTTAAGAGTTCAGAATGTTTTTGCTGGTCTGACTTTATTCACAATTTTTCAAGGGGAAAAAAACCACTTTTGGCCTGAAAACAAACATAGTTCAAATAAAAGCAATTTGTCAAGTTATAAGAAATTTTATGAAGAGATCAAATGCCAAATGGAGATTGGAATTTAGCAATAAGTATAATTGGTACCCTGGCACATCATAATAGACCAAATTTAAAACTCAAATTTAATAGGATCCACCCAGTAGGATCTTGGGCCTTTGCAAGCTCTACTGCAGTACTTCTCCTGCTGAAATCAATTGGCACCAGGAATGGGAGCAGCATCTTGTCTTTCATATTGCTGGGTCAGACATACGGGATTTTTCCAGTTTTCAGATATTTTGCAAGCAGTATTCCAAAACAGTTACATTCAGATTTGTTCAGTAGAGTGCATATGTAATTTTTGCTTTTGATAGAATGAGTGATAACTTAGAAGTCATTTGTTACATGTATTCAAATTTTAAAATGACACTTGTTAAGTGGAATTTATTTAATTTGTTCCCTAGCTGGGTAACACAGCATGGGAGGTGCTGAGCACTTGTGCCAAACCTAGATAAGCATGTGAGTGCAAAAAATCCCAATGAAGATTCCAGGAATTGCATTTCTGTTCTGACAAGGATGTATTGATAACCCTGACTTTTTGAGCACATTCCCAAATATTTATTTACCACTAACTAGATGTATAAAACATCCCTCTAAACAAACACAGGCTTGTCAAATGTCAAGTGAAATAAGCCGTGAATTTGGCATGATATTTTGAGGAAAACTCTCCTGCCCTTTTTTTTCTTGAGCAGAAATGAGAATTGGTGATATGAGTGAGACTGAGGCCAACAGGCAACAAAAAGTCAAGCAAAGCAAGCAGGACCCAGAACCTTTCCCATTACTGTGGGTACTGAAGTAATGCTACCCAGTAGCATAAAGTAATGCTTTATTTTACTAAAACCTTTTGTTGTCAATGCTGAAGTCTCAGAAAAGAAGGGAGCAAGTACTGCCTCTTTGCCTCTGAAGCAATAAATTTGCACCACTAGGCTGTGGGAGTTTGCCTGTGGTCCCTGAGCACACAAAGGAGGGAGCACTTCACCTGCTGAACTGAAGCTTAGGCTGTGTGAAAACATCAATACTGCAAAATACGTTTGGGAAGAGCCTGTGTATCTGGGATTATACTTCAATTGATTTAGTAGTGAATTTATAAGTAATTATTGATGATGGATGAATTTTTTCTTAGAGAAAAAGTTCAGTTATATTTCTTTATGAGCACTCTTGGTCCAGAAAACAGAGAATGCCGAATGCAATCAACTAAAAAAAGATTTAAATAGATTTAAAGAACAGAACTTTTTAGAGATTGTTTGTGGATAGTCCATCTCTTGCAGGGCAAGATGCAATGAAGTTGCACTTACTATGGTCAAATTCTGCTCTGGCTAAGCTTAATTTAAAAGGAAATTGCAATCACTTGTCATGTTTTTAAGCATAATAGTAGGAACAGGATCACTGCTTTTATTTTCTGCTCATACATCTTCTTTCTGCTCTGGCCTGGCAGGTTTAAGATACCCATTTTTACTGCAGGCCCTGTGGCTGCTCCTGGTGCTTTACATAAGTATGTATGCTGGTGAAATGCAGCTTCTTGTGCTGGCTGGAAGTTACCCAGCATGTTGTAAAAGTTGCAGTTGAGAGATGCTAGTTTTTATTGCTTTACTTCCTCTGCAGCATCAGTAGTGAAGAAAGTATGAAGAACAGATTAGGTAACTGCCTTCCCTGTATAATATTTCTGAGTTCCCTTAGGTCAAAGAAATTTTTGTCTTGGCATATGTATGCATGCAGAACAGACCCAGTACTCAGTCTGGCTTTCCTTCTCTTGCAAACCTTATTAAAAGTACCATTTTCTTTATAATATCCCTTACTCTGCTTGGAGTTGCTGTATTCCTTTGCTGAAGCATTCGTTTGTCTGCAGCTGTGTTGCAGTCTGGGTAGTCCTTGGCTGTTCTCGTCAGAGCCAGGGCCAGGCTTGCTTCTGGAGGCTGTGTAGAGACCTGCCCTCCTTGGCACAGAGGAATCTCTGTTTTCCTGGCACTCCTGCCTGCCCACACCTACCTGTCCTGAGACTTTAGCCATGCCAGAGAGTTACATCATGTATCTGCTAATGCTTGTACAGGGCCATGGCAGCAACCCAGGGGCCCAGGGTCAGAGACACTCTGAGAATAGTCCCTCTAGAGAAGGAGGCAGAACTGTGTTTCATCAGCTATAATGTATATTTGTAAATCAATATAAAAACAGCAGAGTTTTGGCTTGATCTGCAGTCTGGTCAATAAACAAAAATAAAAGCCAACTAGCTGGACTGAAGGAGAAAGCCTGGATTTGCCATGACAACAGACATGTCTACAAACATGGGACTTAAACTGATCTCTGTGGGCTTTAATCAGTGAGTGGAACTTTATATCAAATTAATAGAAGTGCTGTAACTACAAAGCTTTCAGTCAGAGTGCTTTCCACAGTCTGTTTTATCTCCAGCCTGCCAGGGAGACTGACAGATCCAGTCTGTCTGCAGTCATCCAACTTTGCAATGTAAAGATCTACCTGCATTTTTTTATAGAGGCCACAAACCAAAAATGAAAAAAACCCAAAAGGCTGATCAAGAGTGTGCCAGTGTGAATTCTGCTAAAGTACCTTGAAAACCAAAGGCGTTGCACTGCCTTTGGCCATGTTGCTCTTGAAGAAGCTCAGTGGGGATTGAAATAAAGCAGGGTTCTGCTCATCATATAATTTTTCTTCCAGCCTTTCCACTACCATGAAGGTAACTGTCCCTGCACTGCAAGTCACTGTTTGTTTTATTCTGGCTCTGTGCTGTGGAGGACTAAATTATTATCACTGTGATGTTACCTCCAATAGTGTTATTCTCAAATCTGTGTTGCGTGCAGTGGTATAGCAAGAGACTTCTTTTTGTAAAATAGTGGGAGGAGACACCGGGTTTGCACTTAGTTATGCTGTCATTGTAAACACAGTAATGATGCTAACTGAGGAAAATTGGATTTATGCTTAGCTACATTTAACTGTGACACACTTTTGGGCATGAGGCTTTATCACAGGAAGTGGTAAAACCTCATGCTTTATCAGCACCGAAGACTTGAAGAGACCTGACAGTCACTGTGATTAAGACATTGTCTTTCTGTCTTGTCCTATCAGTCAGGACCCTCTGTAGTGAGAACTGATTTCAGAGAGGAACTAAACCCTGTTTGCCATTTCCCTCTAAGCTATGTGGTGATATTGTCTGAGGTCATAGCACTGTCCTCATCAGTGTCCCTTGTTGAAAAATCCATGGAGGGCTTGTATCCAGTGAGAATTCACTACTACTCACGAGCTTCCAGGCAGTAAAATCTTCATTTCAAAGGAAAAATTGGAAAAAGTTAGAAGCCATGTGGAGATGAGCAATCTGAGTTAGAAAACCAAGCTTTTGAGCAAGTTTTTAACCTGAATTTAGCTTAATCTCTGAACCTATTATCACGTTATTCAGCTGATGTTGCTATGTATGGTGGGGACAAGAGCGTACACAATTATTGTCTGCCAAATAAAGTTGCTGATAAAATTATGCTATAATAATTCTTCCTGTGCATTCAACTGTGAGTTGTTTTCCAGAAAACTGTCTGGTCTCCTCATGTATAATTGTTTTCCAAGTGCACTGACTTTGTTTTGAGATTGCATTAGTCAAATTTAAACACTCCATTAGACGTCAGTGAACTGAAAACATTGTGACCACATGGTTATTGACCCAGGTGCAAATAGCCAATGCCCAATTGAAAGATTCAGTTCTGACAAATGGGTTAAAATAATCAAAATATGCTGGAAAATGCTTGAGTGCTTCACTGACTAATTGAACAGAGTCATTGCAATTTGTTTATGATCCTATGATTTTTCACAGCCACAGGTGAGTAACAAATTTGTCCTGTTTATCATTTTAGAGTTAACTGATAACACTTCCTGAACTGAAAGGCATTTGTGTTTTTTCCCTTTGGGACAGTTTAAACTAAATGCTGCATTTCCTGTGGACAGTTAGTGCTGGTGGTTTTTTTGTTTTGGTTTTTTTTTTTCCAGTTTTTAATTTTTTTTTTAATGGGGCTGTTTGAAGAACAAGACATTTAAGTACTATTTTGAAGCAATATATGTCTTTCTGCATAAATGCTATCACCAATATGTGAGGAACCTAACTTCAGAGAAACATGAAGGATAGTGCTTTCAGGGCCAATCTTCATTGGTTTTTTTTCCTCCAACCTTCCACTCCCATTTATGTTAAATAAAGATCTGATCTGAATAAAGAGGTGGTTTGAAATAGATTTCAAAGGACTTTGGATGAGGTCCTAATGTTACTCCATTTACAGTATGTGTTCCTTTGTTAGCATTTTTCAATATTACTTATTTAAATCTGGATTTTGAGTTCCTCGAAGATTTTTGTTTCTCAGAAATCCAGCAACTGCACTGTAACTGGCTAGAGTAAGATGCTATTTCATTTGAGTACGGTTTGAGTTATTCTCTGCTACTAGGTCGTATTCTGCACACACATGGGTAGATCTATTGCCTTCTATTTTCTCTGATTTATATTATCTTGATTTTAAATTGCAACATAGCAACAGTATTTTTCAAGATGTTCTGAGTGATCCCCGTTAAACATTCAGACCCTGTACAGCACGTTAATCTGCTATACTGATCTGTTTAAGTAAGCTAGTGAATGATGCCTATGGAACAGGACAGTAGTTGATGTGTTGAGCTTTAGAATAAATAGGAAAAATGTTTCAGAAATGTGGGACAGTCAAGTCTGTCAATCATTGAGGTTTTTCCACTTTTTTACTTAATACTGTATCAGCATTCAGGCTTAAAAAAAAGTTACAATTATCATTTACAAAATTGATAAACATTTGTTAAAATGAAATAAGGACAACTGAACTGTTGTCTAAATGCTTTCTATGCTTAAAATGAGATGTTGTGAGTGTTTTATACAGGTGTATAATCATGTAAGTGTTGATACTTAAAGACTGGAAGAAGGTGCAGTAACTATGACTTAAGATACATTACATTAAGCAAAGATGTAGATGAGATAACACTGCTTGTGAAAGGGTGTATTTTGGGGATGGCTTCTGCAGCATTTCCCCCTGGGTTTATCTTGGATGCCAGGCTTCCCTGACAGATTTTTCCTCACAAAAGCACAAAAAGGTATAAACTTTAACAAAAAGGTATTAACTTTGTCTTCTTATTTCTTTTCATGTATGATATCTGCTCAGCATGTCCGTGTGACTACAGGAATAAAACTGCCCAGAGGAGCAGCTCTGGTAGCCAAGAGCTGTGGGAGTGCAGCAGGTGGTGATGATGCATATGTCAGTGTGGCCCTGGGGCTTCCACTGTTCTCCCTTCTTGAGCCCCAGTCATGGTTCTCCCAGCTGCTGCCAGTTGGGACAGCACAAGGCAGGGGCAGGTCCTGCTGCTCCCTTGTAACTGAGGCAGGATCTGTCCTGTTGTGGTCTCAGTCTCTAAACTACTCTCCCAGATGCCACCCTCACAGAGGCAGTAGTTCACTTCAGCAGAGCCATGCCTGGGGACAGGGCTGTTTGCCAGGAGCTGCCAAACCCTGCAGGGCAGCCTCCGCTCGAGGCACCAAAGCCTCAGAGGCCTGGCAGGGGCAGGTTGGGCACTTTCCGAGGTGTTTTTCTACGCTGTGGTTTCACTGAGTCCATGACATCTGTCCCATTACAACTTGTGCTGTAATCAGTGGTGTTGTCCTGGGATCATGAGGGCAAAGAGGGAGTTTGACATAATGTTGTTTTATGTTCACAGACAAATGTAAGCTGATACTCTTCTTCTCCCCATCCCCACACCCCATCTCTTTTCAGGACTTTTGATTGAAGTAAATAATCATCATGTCTGACCCAGTAGTTCTGCGTAGCATCAAGAGACTGGGAGAGGATAATTATGCTTTTGACTCGGATGGCAAATGTAAGAAGTTTATTCTTTAGTCACCTCCTTATGTTATAAAGCATGTAAAATAGGTGGTGGGTGGTCTAAGCGAAGGAAGTACTGTACAGAATACAAGCAAGTAGTCTGTGGAATAAATAGGGTTGTATGGTACCTGCTGTCATGAGTATGCTGCCCCCAAAACTTTTCTGTAAAAAATATAATAATCCCTACTCATGGACAATCTTTACGTGTAAACTAACAACTTCAAGATGTCTGCTTAGGTTTTTACACTCAGTACTTTGTTGTACAAGTAAAAGGGTTTTATTGAAGAAAAGAAGTAAAAAGTGCTGTATTACACAGTTTCCTTCAGCAAACACTCATATTTGTAGTCATACTATGTAGTCATACATATATTCGGCAGAATTCTTATGAGCTAATTCTAAGATCTTAGCTAATGCTAAGATCTGCATTCCCTTTTCTTGTTAGAGCTTGTCTTTTTTTCCATTTTTCCTTTGCAATATACATTTTTCCATTTTGTTAGTTGAAATGCAAAAAGGAGTCAAGGAGAAACATGAAGAGAAACTGCTAAATATTTTGAGTTCTCATTGTAAGACCTGAGAAAAGCAAAAAAAATATAGAGGATGCTAAATATTTATACAGGTCATAAAGTACAAAGGAAAGCAGAACAGTAGTTTGTAATGGAAGCTAAATTGCAATACAAATTAATGGGATTTGGCCAACTTCTGGGACAGAAAACTGTTCATCTCCCAGACACTTACTTTGAACTCCCATGTTAGACTTATCTTGCTGGTTTGAGGAGTTGTTTTTTGTCTTCCTGTTTGTTTTACACACTTGTTGCTTTTACCTGTTATGAGATTTTGGCAAAAGGCTATCTACTGGCAAAAGACTATTCTTCTTTTGACAACTGGGTTGTTCTTTTGGGCTGTCAAGTGAGGTTGCCTCTGGTTTCTTGGTTTCCTTGGAAATACACCCTGTTTTCTGCTTAATGTAAGGAGAAGGTTGTTAAACTGCTAGAACACCATTCCCGAAGCAGATAAAGCTTTAAAACCCCACTGGGATTCTGCTGATTGATCTCATCTCCAGTGAGGTTTGCTTCAACAGCCACCTTTTGTACAATTAGTTAGGATTAGCCCTCTGGATCAACCCTTGAACACCACACATGTAAGTGTAGTTAAGAGATAGATTTATTTGGGAACTTCTTTGAGTACAATTTTTCATCACTTGACTCTCATGGAACTTCTTCCTTGTGTGTTCTCACTTTAACAGTAAACACCCAAATTCGTGCCAGTGTTTTTCAGCTTTTCGTTGAATCTCTGCTGCTTTTTTTGTTTTTCTAAATTGTAAAATTTCTTTCTTAAATTCCTTAATTCCCCTTTCAAAATTTTTTGGGCATTCAAAGATAACTATGTATTTTTTTTCCTTTTGGGTTAATAAATTCTTTTATCTTCCCTACAGTCTTTTCTTTTCTATGAACATCATGTTATGTCCTCTTTTTCTACTTTTTCAGTACTCACAGTGTGAACTGTTACTCATATATTTTTTTTCAAATTAACATAATTCCAAATTCTCCTTTTATAAATTCTTTGCCTAAAAACTGCTGACCTGCAATTCTTGCACTATTGAATAGCATTGGTACACTCTTGTTTCCCTCTTCAAATTCATAGATTAGGGATTTTTCACATTTGGAGAGTGCTTGTTTTGCTGTCTAAATTCATGGCTCAGGGAGCTTTTACACTTGGCTCTTGTTTCTTCCATTTTCCTTCCACTAGCCTTTTCCTTTATTTCTTGCAAAACACTTTGCATTACCAGCCTGTGGAAGGAGCTTTCTCTAAACCTTGACTTTTCTGATAAACCTTAAAGAATCCTCCAGAAATTGTTTCAAACCACTGCTGTTGTTACCTGCTGCCAAACTTCAAATAACCAGATTTATTCTTTCTCACAAAAGAAAGGTTTTCTAACCAAATGATCCTTTGTAATAACAGTTTTACAAATTAGAACTTTCCTGGAAAATGTCTGGGATTCTTGGGATACATGTGCCCTTACTGAAATAATGTTTTTTTACCATTCCAAAGTAATAGAGAGCAAAATACAACCACTAGAGTAATTGTTAACTAAAGCCAAATAAAGTTATCTTATTAACCCTAAAAAGGAGATGCCTCAACTGTTCCCTCAGTCCCAAACTCAGACTGTTTCCATCTAACATTGTGTTCCTGAGAAATGCAAAATCCTGGAGGTAATGGAAAAGCCTTCTTCCCCTGGGTAGAAAAATGATAGAGGCAAAATTTGTGGTTGCAGTGACTTCTTTGTACCCTCTGTAAATTGTGATTTAAACTTCCTGTGTGACTGCTCTGTGAAACAGCCCTGTGCATGCTCGGTGATGAGTCTCTAGATGTGAAGAAAGGAAGGCAGTGCTTGAAATGCAAACTATGGTTCTGAACTTAATGTTGAACTGGCAAATGCATCGTAATTGAGCAAAGTGCATATGTTCAGTGCCCTTATGTTATCCAAATTGTGATGTAAAAATAAGTGTAAAAAAAATTAAATAAATAAATGTTTTAAAAAAGTAAAAATAAAACGAACTCTTTATTCATTGTCATCTCAAGTGATGTACAACAAATATTTTCTACATCAGACCTTCAGATGATCCTTCTTTGGGACCCCTGATAACACAAGCTGTGCTTTATTATGTCTTTCACAACATCTTTTGAAAGGGGGCTAAATCCAGACGTTTTCTGAGGACTAAGGAATTGTCCTACAACTTATTTATATCTTGTGGTATGATTCCATTTCTGTAAGCTGTGGTTCCTTAGACAATATCTCAAGAGCAGACATCAGTGTGGAAAGTTAATCCTACTCTCCAAGACCACAACTGCTCATCTTCCACAGGATTTGCAGTCTCTAAGTTGTGAAGACAAGAGTGAAGAGCTACCACTCCTCCTTTCAGGGAGCATGGATGGAGTGAGCATTAGCTTAGTATTCTTAAGGAAGCAGTGTCCAAGACAACTAGTTGAATATTAGCAAACAGTTGGCAATGAAAATTACTTTTGGCAAATGTCCTGAAGCATGTTCTTAGTTTAAACCACATCCTGGCTATATGTATTAGTGGGAATAAGATGTTTATAACTCAGGAATGATCAGGTCCCATGGAGTTCTAGAGTTTATGTTTCACATGTCTATAGAAGGTTATGTACTTTAACAATAATCATTAACTAGACTGTGCTTTTATTTTCCCTTGCAGGTAACAGCTTCAAGAAATCAGAGTAAGTCATGTACATGATTGGAGCAGTCAATATTTCTAGGAATATTCAAAGAAGTTAATGTTATCGGATCAAATTGATGGAATTTTTTTTTTTTTAAAAAGCTGTTCTCTAGTGGTTGAATCTCCTTACTTGATACAACTGAAACAGGTAGACCAAAGCAGTCCTAGAAACTGTTAAAAACCATAAATGCCAGCAATATAATCTTCCTTCTGAAAATGTTTTTGATATTCAAATTTATCTTTCTTCAGTGTTTTTGGTTTGAGAAATCACTTTTTCAGGAATTTTGATCAGACTTGATTAATTTCTCTTAAAACTTAACTGTGAGATTTTAAAACAAAAGGTCTAGATACTAAGATTTAAGTGTAGAATTCTGGATAGTTAAAATTTGGGATTTAGAGAATTTGACCTTCATCTATTATTAGAGGTCTGTTTGGAATTAAGAGCATCCTCCTTCCTAGACCTTTGGACAACTCTGTAGCAGGCTGGACAGTAACAATACTATAATTTGAGCCAACTCTTTCTGACACTGTGTACCCAGTCTGAGCTACCTCTAGAACAGGGAAACCAGAGTATCTCTTAATTTTTCCCATTGTCAGGTTGCCCATCTAAGAGAGCACCAGCCCACTATTAGAAGTCTACCATGTCTTTCCACCTTGAAACCCAAGTTCTCTTGAACTTTAACATGTGACACGCATGTGATCCATACATACCTGAAGGAAAGCTTCCTTTCGGCTTTCTAGGATCTGGTTTCTGAAAACAGTTTATGACAAATATAGCTTGAATAGTTTGCTTCATCAAAAACCAAACCAAAACAACCCACCACAAACAGAATACCACTACTCATTCATCACTGAATGTACACAGCTGATGATTATTCCTTGCTATGGGAACAGGAACTTTCTCTGTCTTAAAGGAAGGATTAACCAACAACTTGGCCAGTAGGTTTTTCTTTAGCTGACCTCAAAGAACCCACAATCTACATTATAGGAACAGTGTGTTGAGGAGCTGCTTTGAGGAGTTGCTTATGGAACAAAATATAAACCTGTAGAGAATTTTAACCTAACCTCCATTCTAGTCTCTGTCTAAAATTTCAAAGAACCATCAAATCATTAGTTCCAAAGAAATCTGAAAGAAACAGCTTGTCTCTTAAAATTCTGGGCAAAATTTCTCAAGTAAAATGTAATTTCAGAGAAGCAACCAAGAGAGCAAAAGTAATAATGTAAAATCATATCCTTTTTTTGCCAGAAATTTCTATGCATATGAAGAACCTTTTATAGAGAAGAAAAGTGAAAAGTGAGTTAAGTTCAATTCTTTATACTTAGCATATAAAACAAAATAAGTAGTAAAATAAAAGTTCATAATTTTATGTTTTCTGTTGTTGAAGGTCATCAAAGAAAAAAGAAAACAATGTTCGTGTTGGCTTCTTTCAGCTGGTAATGAAAGCAATGTCTATAAATATTTGATGTGTACTGAGTTGCAGAATAAGTGACAATAACCAATAAGGTTGTTTTGGAGTATAGCTGTGACTAAGTCAAACTTTTAAGGATTGAATTTTTTGTCCTGAAATCCTACCAATAAAATTCAGTGGGAATTCACTAGAACCCCTTGTCATCTTGTCAGTTTGGTGTCAAAAATGTCTATTAAACACATTATATTTAAGCTACAGGTGGAAATGAGGTGAGTTGCATAGCAGGGATATAGGTGACCTTGGTTCATTCTTATTTCTGCCAAAAATTTTCTGTGTGATATTTGGCAGATAATTTAGCTCCCTCGTAATTGTTCCATGGGTTTTAGAAGATTTGGTTGCAATGGAAACTTGTGGATGCACAATACCATATGGTATGACTTACATCTAGCCTTTGATGTAATTCCATTGGGTTCATCTAAATTTCAAAATAAATATAGTCAAGAGGTGTCCAACACAGAAGCATGCAGCTAAGAGGTCTTACTACTCCTATTTTGCACACAGCCCAGGCAGTTAGTCTGTAATGTGTCCAAACAAGTATGGTCCTGACTGTGGCAGCAGGATAGTGCAGTAACATCCCTTGCAACGTACCTGGCTAAGTATCTCAACTCCTGGTTGGGTCTGTCCCCAGAACAGGGCAAGTCTGTCCCCACAGAGGGCAAGCAGAGAGGTTTGAATTCTGTAGCTTCTTTTGCACAGATATTTAACTCCTGAAGTGCAGTTGGTAAGTACAGTATGTTTGCTTCAGATGTGCTAAGATCAGATATCACATATCTGTGCATTTTCTGTGTGCTTTTTTAAAATCAAGTGAATTCCTG
>VYZP01008107.1:23671-42637 GCA_013400635.1 Hypocryptadius cinnamomeus | reverse complement strand
TAGATTGTTCATCTGTGCCCATTTTATTTTTCTCTTTCCCTGTTGCAAATCTTTTATCTGTTTGAATTACCAGTTGGCCACTTTTTCCAGTCTTCCATTAATATTTTGGCTATGTATATCCAGCATATAAACCATGTTGCTAAAGGACTTTTCTAGCCCAGGCTTCTTGTCTCACGGACATGCCACCACCAAAATGTTCTTCCTGGGTTGCTGGGTACAATCTAGACCCTTTTTATTTGAAAGTCTGGCCTGTGTGGAGAATGTAGTCACAGCTAGTGATGGAAGCATCTGTCTGTTTCTGCAATTACATAGTGTGATGTAGTTATTTTATTTCAGGGGTGAACTGCAAAAATCTTTTGGTACGTTTGTTTGTGTATATGTCTTGGAAAACATCTTCTGGTAGTCATGTGTCCAAAGATATCAAAAATCCAGTTTCCACATACTTTTATCAGCAGCAATAAGGTTTTTTTTTTCCATTGGAAACCATTTAGCACTTGACGGATTAAAACTAGTGAGGCAATTTGTCCAGATACTATGTTTTTGCACAGAGCCAGATGTCAGAGAACTTAGGAAAGAAGAGGGCTGGAAAGGCCTAAAGCAAGTAACTTTCTGCTTTAGTGTATGGCAGCCATTTCAATATGATGAGTCAAATTCTGCAAAGGATAGTGAGGATCTTAAGACAATCGGAAAAAAAGTTTGAGGAGGAAGCAGGGTCAGACAAGTCTTTGAATTGTAAAGTAATAGGCTGTCAGGTTTCAGTGTCTTTGAGGATCAGAATCTGAGTGAGTGAGGCTGTTAGCTGTGGCTTGCTATGGTACTGCTGGTGCTGCTGGAAGACTCCTTTATGTGTGGGTGATTTCTGTCCAAGAGTGCCTGAAAAATGCTGAGCAGTGTACAGACTATTTGTCCTTCACTATAGCAGCTCACTGTGGAAAAGTTTGAATTTGCTAGTAATTTTGGCTGTTGTGCTACTTTTTTCCAGCAGTGCTTAGTCATTATTTAGTGAATTCCTCTCTCTCCCTCCATCATGGGCAATATGATGGGTTTTGTTATGTAGTTTTTGAAATACATACTTGAATTTATGTATGACACATGTGGTCCTGCAGTGCTAGCCTGAATTTTGAAAGATAAGGTTTCTTCTTCATTTTCTTTCTTTGGTATTTTTTGGGGTTTAGTTTGTTTTTTGTTTTGGGATGGGCTTTTTTAGGGTGTTTGGTTTTCAGACATTTTTTTTTTGTTTGGGGTGGTTTTTCATTTGTTTGGTCTTTTTTGGGTTTTTTGTTAGATCAGTTTGATTTAGTGTTGAATGCAGAGGGGATATAAAAACATTGCAAAGTGTACAGTGTTTGTTTAGGTTTAACGTACTAGTTTTTTGTTTCTTTGCCTAGGTAAGATGTTTAGTGAAACTAAAAATCTGAAAAAGTGAGAATAGATTGCTCTGAACAGGCAATCTTTAAGTACCACATATTTTTACACCACCTACTTGTTGAATACTGGGCTCAAGGGAGAATTTATTTTCCTGTTTTTAGATCTTCTCTTTATGGGATTATTCCACCATCTGTGTTTTTACCAGTAGGTGCTATGCTGTGGGAGCCAGGGAGGGTTGACCAGACAAGGGCACCCTGAGAGCACTGGAGACAACTCCCATAAAAGGACTTTAGGTGTTGGGATCACCCACAAATCTGCTGGAGTTGCAGTTACTGTTGAAAGGGGTCCAGGGACATTTTGTCAAGTGCTTACCAAAGTGTAAAGTTTACCACCTAGGAAATATAAGGATTTGAGTCTTGCTAGAAGTCCTTTTACTAAGCCTTCAAAAAGATATTAATTAGGTTGCATGATTCTTGGAATCCACAGAGCTTTTTAAATGCACATTTATTGATGGAGAGATGTCAGAGCTAATAGACTAATAATAAGTGGCACAGTGCCTTAATTACAGAGGCTCTGCAAGAGGGGACAATGGAGTGACTGACTAGCATTATCATTACAAATCCATGTGCAGTTCTTTCTGAAGCTTAATTGTAGAAGGCCAGTAAGGATTTTAACTCTTGCCTTTGAAAGACATTGTTTATGGGAGCTTTATGTAAAGAGTAATTGGCAGAATGGAAGGTCTGGAAGAACTGGAAAAGGATTTAATTTTTATATTCTTCGTAATAATGAAAAACAGGGGAGTACGTGTACTTATTTAAGGCTGAATTCTGTAATGAAGAAAGGCCGAGTTGCTAGGGGACCTTGAAGGGGCAGGAGGGCTAAAGCTGTTTGTTTTATTGAAGTAGAGCTAAAATGAGTGAAGGATTTCATTGATGGCTTAATTTTCAAGATGGTCTTACTTCAGTGTGGTAAGGCTTTGCTCCATTCTTCTGGGAAAAAACCCAAACCCCAAAAACCAAAATACAAACCCTCTGCAATAATTTGTTACCCTTTGCATAACAGATTATTGAGTCCTGCAAATATGTACCACACAGGTAAGGAAGGAAATTGTGTGTGTCCCAAAATATAACTAACACTCCATCAAAGCTGGGCTCAAGCTCAGAAGAAAAAACCTTTTCAAAACACTGTTGTCCAATATGCAGAGTTATGATATTTGTATGTACATCTGTAGTATTTGTACAACATTTAAAAATAGATGGGATTTTGAGGGATCTGTGTATACTTGTCACAACTAGCTGGATCTGGCTCTGTAGTTGGTGTAAACAATAATGGATAAACTGCCATAGACTGAATTAATGCAGTCTAGAAGCTGCATTTTACATTGGTAATGAGCACCACCTATTCTGGAACAAACTTACCTTGGCTCTGACTTTGCCCATCCCATTTTGGGAGGGTTGTTTCTAATTTTTGACTCTTGAGTAAGTGGCAGGTGGATTGATAGAAAAAACTTGGGCTCCTTGGGAATGTTAAATCCTTTGCTTGGCAGAAGTTACTGTTCAGTCATTAGATTACAAGTAATCACTTAATGTCTCTGTCTGGGAACTGTCTTTGTAGGAATGGTGTTGCAAATGAGCGGTTTAGATCACTTAAATCACTGGCAAAAACATTGTCAAAAGCAAGTTTTTGTATAAATTTGTTGACATGTTGCAAAGTTTGATGGCAAGGTTCACTATTACTTATTATATAGATGAAGCACGCAAAGAAAAATTGGGTTAGAGTGAATCTACAATGATTTATGCAGAGAATGGGAATGCAAAAAGGGTAAGGATGGAAAAGGATAAGGCTGCAGAAGGGGTAAGGGAGGTCCTCCTTTTGGGTCACAAAAGAGTATCCCTTGCAAAATGTAGCCTCAGACTTGGTCAACAATTTGTCTAAAGTACATAGCAACATTTAATCATTGACTATTGGAATGCAGACACAATCAAATATTTCTATAAACTGCATGTGCACCAGTGCACACAGTATGGGGAGCAAGCAAGATGAGCTAAAAACCTGCATGCAGTCACAGGGCTTTGATCTTATTGTGGTGACAGAGACATGGTGGGATAGTTCATGTGACTGGAATGTTTGCATGAAGGGCTACACCTTGTTCAGGAGAGACAGCCCTGACAGTATCGAGCTCTGTCTTGGTGAGGATGATGAGCTTATGGGTCAGGATAAAAGGGCAGACTAGTAAGGGTGTTTGCTGTTGTGGGTATTTGCTGCCTTGTCAGGAGGAGGAAGCAAATGAGGCCATCCACAGGCATCTGAAGCAGCCTCAAAATCACAGGCCCTGGTTCTTTTGGGGACTTTTAACTCCCCTGGCATCTGCTGCAGTGCCAGCACCGTGAAACACAAAGAGCCCAGGAGGTTCCTGGAAAGCACGGATGACAATTTCCTGACGCAGGTAGTGGAGGATCCCCCAGGCAGTGGGGTGCTGCTCAAGTGATACTAACAAACAGGGAAGGCCTTGCTGAAGGTGTGACCATGAGAGTGTGGAATTCAGTTCCAGATGAGGAGAAAGCAGGGCTGCAAGTAGCCACAACCACACACTTCAGGAGAGCTAACTTTAGCTTCTGCAGAGAGATCTTCATGGAGAATGCCGTGAGAACAAGCCCCACAGGGTCCAGAGACCCTAAGGGGTCCAAGAGAGTTGATTTCAAGGATCGCTTCTTCCAGGCTCAAGAACAATGCTTCCAAATGTGCAAGAAACTGGGCAAAGAGGAAGAGATCTGATGGATCAATAAGGAACTCTCATTATCAAGGGTAAGCAGGAATTACACAGGAACGGGAAGCAGGGTCAGGTTACTTGGAATTAATACAGAGAGGTTGTCAGAGTATTTAGAAAAGGGACAAGGGAAGCCTAGTTCCACCTGGAATTAAGCCTGGCAAAGAATGTCAAGGACAAGAAAGGGTTTTTCAAATACATCTATAACAAAAGGAAAAAGTATAATATGGGCCTGATACTAAATGAAAGTGGAACCCTGTTAACAGAGGACCCAGAGGAGGCAGAGCTAGTGAATGCTGGCTTTGCATCGGTCATCACTGACAAGACCAGCCCTCAGGGATCTCTGACCCAGGAGACGAGGGAGCAGGAAGGGTTGAAGGAAGACTTTCCCTTGCTCAAGGAGGACCGAGTTGGAGCCAGGCAAACCTGGCATCACAAGTCTGTGGGCCCTGATGGGAGGCACCCACAAGTGCTGAGAGAGCTGATAGACACCAAGGTGGGCGATTTACAACCATCTTTGAAATGCTGTGGTGATCAGGAGAAGTGCCCGAGGACTGGAAGGAAGCAAACGTCACACTGGGCATAAAAAGGGAAAGAAGGACCCATGAAACTACCAGACAGTCAGCCTTACATCAATCCATGATGATTCTGGAGGCCATTTCTATCCACATGGAGGACAAGCAAGTGAACAGGAGTAGCCAGCATGGATTCATTAAAGGTAAATCATACTTGACTGACCTGCTTCTCTTCTATAATGAAACAACTAGATGAATGGATGAGGGAAAAGCAGTGGATATTGTCTACCTTGACTTCAGCAAGGCTTTTGATACTGTCTCTCACAACATCTTCATAGGCAAACTTAGAAAATGTGGAATAGATGAGTGGACAGTGAGGTGGATTAAGAACCAGCTGAATGGGCGATCCCAGGGTGTTGTAATCAGTAGTGTAAGGTCTGGCTGGAGGCCTGTCACTGGTGGTGTCCCCAGGGTTCGATACTGATCCAGTATTGTTTAACTTGTTCATCAATAACTTGGATGCAAGGGGCAGATGCCTCCTCAGCAAGTTCAGTGATGACACAAAGCATCACTGGGAGCAGTGGCCAATACCCCAGAGGGCCGTGCAGCCCTTCAGAAGGGCCTTGACAGGGTGGAGAGGTGGGCAGAGAAGAACCTTCTGAAACTCAGGAAAGGTGAATGCAGGGTCCTGCATGTGGGGAAAAAATAACCCTGGGCACTTGCAGAGGCTGGGAACTGACCCACTGGGGAATAGGTCTCTGTATCCTGGGGGGACAGCATGCTGCCCAAGAGCCAGCAGTGTGCCCTGGTGGCCAAGAAGGCCGATGATACCCTGGGGTGCATTAGGATGAGCACTGACAGCAGGTTGAGGGAGTTGATCCTGCCTCTCTACTCAGCCCTGGTGAGGCTACATATGGAATGCTGGGTTCAGTTCTCAGGACAAGAGAGATATGGTGCTCCTGGAGGAAGTCTAGAGGAGATGACGAAGATGATTAAAGGGCTGGAGCATCTGTCTTACGAAGAAAGGCCAAGTGAGCTGCACCTGTTTGGTGTTGAAAAGAGGTGACTGAGTGGAGACGTTATCGATACATCTGAAGGGAGGGTGCCAGGAAGATGGATCCAAGCTCTTCTTGGTGGTGCCAAGCATTAGGGCAAGAGGCAAGAGATAGAAACTGATGCACAGGAAGTTCCACCTAGATATGAGGAAGATATTTTTACATATCCTTTACAGTGCAGGTGGTTGCACTCTGGAACAGGTTGCCTAGAGAGGTTGTGGAGTCTCACACATTGGAGATACTCAAGAACAGTCTGGATGCAATCCTGTGCCTGTACTCTGGTGTGATCCTGCTTGAGCAGGGAGGTTGGATCAGCTGACCTGCCATGATCCCTTCCAATCTTAACTGTTCTGTAATTCTGTGACTAACATTTACAAAATGATTCAGTAAGATTTTCTATAAGCTCAGTAGCAACTTAGTTGAAAAATTGAGAGATGGCAACATTCATACTACGCTTGCTGTAATATATTTAAATCAATTCATACATGCACACACATAGACATAAAGATGTATATAAAAAGCTAAAAAATTCTCCTCAAGTTTAGTAAAATATGTCAGATGGCTTTGTACATGTAAACACTTGAGGGGTTAAGCTTTGAGGGTTCAGTGTATCAGTGCAGGCCCTGTCAACAGCTTTTGGTGATTGTTCTCCAAGTACTGAAGACTTGAGAGTTGTTGAGTTTCAAGAGGTGTACCACTTCGAGGGAGGTGCTGGTGCAGCCTTCTGTGGCCTTGGAGACCTCAAAGACCCTCACTTAGTACTGCTGCCAGGAGGGTTGTGAGATGCTTGGCTTTGGCCTTCTGTAATTCTCTGTTCTGGCTGCAGTCTGGGTCAGTTGTTACTGGAATTTTCGTCAAAAGGTGCAGTAACAATAGTATTGTTCCACCTGGGCTATGATTTAGACAAAAATAGTGTTCCAAGACTGTCCATTAGAAAACAGAAGTTTGTTAGGCAGAACTTCCTAGGAGCAGACTGTTTCTGGTAAGCTAAAAAGGAGCTTAACTGCCCAGGAGCTATTAATCAAGGTCAATGTCTAATGAGAATTCCTGAGGAGAGGTAGAGTGGCTCAAGGGAACACTGCCACAAATGGGCGTAACAGATTGCTACTGCACAGCAGTACTGGGGATGACTGACTCACTGCAGCAAGGGAGCTTATATGTAAGCAGTTAGGACATGATGGATGCATTGTGTTTTGATTTATTTCTTAGGACATGGTTGTCTCCATGTTGATTGAAGCTTTTGCATAAATTGGGTTGTAAAAGTAGATACCTTACAATGTTTTCAGCTGTAGAGAAACAAAACAAGCTCAGAAAATGTGAAGTTTTCATCCAAGTAAAAAGGAGCATTTTTAATTACTAACCAAACTACAGTTACAGAAAGTCCAGTGTCAGGAATATTCCTTACCAAACTCTTATCTGCTTTGGTATGTGTTTCTCATTGGCAAATACAACTGGTGAGATCTGTGGCTTTAGATTGCACCAGCAAATTCTGCAAGTACCCTGTTCACTCAAGATAAAGCAAAATTTTTATCGGTCCTATAGGCGGCATTAGGTTGAGTATGTGAACTTCATTTTGGTATGGCAAGTTCACACAGTTAAGAGGGCAAATACTGCTGTTAAGAACATGTTTTAGGAGTTGGGTCATGGTAGTGAATGTAACAGAGCTACTTATTTTGCTGTGCTGTAGTTCGTTGCATGTAATGCACAGACTTTTTTTTCAGAAGAATGGAGCTGCAGCTTGTCACACAGAAGCGAGGCCATCTTGGAAATTAAGTCTTCAGTATCCCCCCTTGGAAATGCTCTCCCTTTCTGCCTCTCACTGAGTAGATGTGCTGAGGTTGTCACATTGGCTGATTCTCTTAATCTATGTATTCCAAAATATATTTTCTCCCTTGCTTTCTTGGATAGTGTTATGTCTTGAAATTATGATAGGTTACCTTCCTTGTCAACAAAGGTAGCTGTCAGTTTACCTCATTAGAGAATTTGGTTTTAAAAAGGTGAGGTTTTAGTTTCAGTCTCTCCAGAGAGCCTATTCAGAGGACTTAGCATTAGGCCTGATGCAGCAGAAAACAGTTCAGATAGATTTCCTGTGGCTGGTCTCTACAGCAGCCTTGACTGAAAATATTCCTTTAAATTTATATTCCAGCTCTGTAAGCAATTCTTATTTCTAATTCTAGCCTTCCAGTTCTAATTAGTATATGCATCATAGTAAACACCTTCCACATACAGAACTATTTACCTTGCATATGACTTACTACAGTCAAATATGTACAAGAATGTGTGTGGTGCTACTTAATTTTATGTATGGCTCTTTCACTTAGCAATAAAAAAATCTTATATTTTAATTATGGAGGGGAAATGTTTTACAAGTGTAAACTTGCAAAAGTTGGCAGCAAGGGTTTTTGTGGATAAGTGCTAAATAACTTTTAACTTGCTGTTTTGCACCTGCTGACACTGAACTATTTGTCCAAATGTAACTATTGTCATAAAGTACTGGAATTCATCGATCTTCAGATGCATGTGAACTAGAACTAATACCTCTTTTCAATTTACTGCAAAGAAGTTCTTCAGTGTTTACATTCTGAGGCGTTAAAACATATTAGGAGAGATATTTAATGTCACCTTCTTACGGGTTTTGTTTTAGTTCTGTTCTTTTTCCAGCATGCCATGTGAAATTAATTTGTCATTGTTAAAAAAATTAGATTTTTATCTTCTTGGCCCTTAAAAATTGGGAGTGGTATTTTACCCTTTTAAGTGTATCTTTTGCCTTTGTTACTCTCCTCCCATCCCAATTTCTGGTTTGTACAGAGATTAATTATTAAAACATTTTGGTTGGCAGGGAGGCTGTGTAGATTCAACAAATCAGAGCCTTGCTCTGCTCCTTATGACCCTTGGACAGCGGGATGTTTCCAAAGTCCTGTTGGGACCTCTGTCTCCATACACGTAAGTTGTTTTGTTCTGTTCAGTTACACAGTCTCGTTTTAATTCACTAGTTTTATTGCACAGCTATTTTTATATATGGAAGACTTTGCCTATGGTAACAAATAGAACAACTTGTACCTGACTTCAAATGAGACAAGCGGTGTAAGTTGCCTAGGGTTTGTTTCTACATGTTAGATTAATCCCTTACTGTTCTGTATTATTCCTGTTTCTGAGAATTGCAGAGACAGGGTTTATTGATGGTTCTTGATGTGGAATGTATGTGTACATCAGTTGGCTTTTTATCTCCTAGTGTACACTACTGTTTTCCCTAGTGATCTCTCTGTAGCAGTGTCATTAAATGTCGTATTTCAAATGGCTAGCCAAACTCTAAAGCTGTGATTTTTCCTATGAAACAACTCAAGACTTCAATTCATGGAGCTATGTGCTATTACAAGGTTTTATTGACGAGCAGAATCCTATCTGGTCCTTCAGTCTCAGTTTTTACTAAAGCTTTGTCTGCAGCTGGTAGTTGTCCAGGGGATAGAAAAGGAATTAATTTCTTATATTGCTAGTTGTAAACACAGGTTACACAATCACAAAATCATCAAGGTTGGAAAAGACGTCTAAGATCAAGTCCAACTTTTGACAGAACACTATTTCTCAATGTTGCTGTGGAACCCGAGGGGTTCTCGGGGGATGAGGACGTGGGAGAGACAGGGATCTTGACTCCATGTTTCAGGAGGCTGGTTTATTATATTATGATATATATTATATTAAAATACTATATACTAAAGCTATACTGAAAAGGATAGAGAGAAAAGATCCATCAGAAGGCTAGCAAGAATAGAAAAGGAATCAATAACAAAGTCCTGTGGCTGCTCAGACAGTCCACACAGCTGGATCATGATTGGTCATCAAGCAGAAACAATCCACATGGACCAATGTGGTTGCACCTGTTCAGGCACAGTTGCATTCCACAGCAGCAGATTATTATTGTTGACATTTTTTTCTTGAGGTTCCTCAGCCTCTCAGGGGAAAAATCCTGACAATAGGATTTTTCATAAAATATCATGGCTACATCTCAACTAGACCATAGTGGTAGATCTGGTTGTTTCTTTAACACTTCTACAGATTGTGACTCCACCACCACCAAGGATGGCCCATTTCAATTCCTAACAGCCCTTGCAGTGAAAAAACTCTTCCTGATGTCCAAGCTGAACCTACACTGGTGCAGCTTGAGGCCATTTCCTCTAATCCTGTCACTTGTTGCTTGGGAGAAGAGAACAAACCCTCACCTGTCTACAGCCTCCTTTCAGGCAGTTGCCTGAGAGATATAAGAGAGTGATAATGTGCCCCTGTGCCTCCTTTTTTCTCCAGGCTAAACAACCCCAAGCACCCTCAGGTGTTCCTCACAGGACTTTTACTCCAGACCCTTCACCAGCCCTTCTCTGGACATGCTCCAGCACCTCAGTGTCTGTCTTGGTGCGAGGGGCCCAAAACTGGTCACAAGATTCAAGGTGTGGCCTCACCAGTGCTGAGTACAGGGGGCAATCCCTGCCCTGCTCCTGCTGGCCACACTATTGCTGGTACAGGCCAGGATGCCATTGGCCTTCTTGGCCACCTGGGCACTGCTGGCTCATGTCCAGCTGCTGTCACCAGCACCCCCAGGTCCTTTTCCTGTGGGCAGCTTTGCAGCCACTCTGGCCCAGCCTGTGGCACTGCCTGGGGTTGTTGTGACCCAAGGGCAGGACCCAGCCCTGGGCCTTGTTGAACCTCACAGCACTGGCCTTGGCCCATGATCCAGCCTGTCCAGATCCCTCTGCAGAGCCTTCCTGCCCTCCAGCAGATCAGCACTCCCACCCAGCTTGGTGTCACCTGCAGACTGACTGGGGGTGCACTCAGTTCCCTCATCCATGTCACTGATGAAGATATTAAACAGAACTGCCCCAGTTCTGAGCCCTGGGGAGCACCACTGGTCACTGGCCACCAGCTGGATGTAACTCCATGCACCAATACTCTCTGGGCCCAGCCATACAAACAGTTTTTTACCTAGTGAAGAGGATACCCATCCAATCCATAGGCTATTTCTATAGTTCCCTGGGTCTTCCTTCTGACCCTGCTGGTATGAGCATCACACTGGCCAACTTCCAGTCCTCTGGGGCCTGCTCAGTTAGCCAGGACTGATGTTACATGATGGAGATTTTCTTGGTGAGTGCTTCTGCCAGCTCCCTCAGTACCCTTGAATGAATTCCATCCAATCCCATAGAATTCTGAGTGTCTAAATGGCTCAGTACTTCATAGTGTATTTCAGAAGATCTATTCTCCCTGTACCCCAGCTAGGGGGCTAGTTGCCCTGAGAATGCCCTCTGTTAAAGACTGAGGCAAAGAAGACATTGAGGACCTCAGCCTTTTCCTCATCCTTGATGACAATGTTCCCTTCCACATCCAGTAAAGCATGGAGATTTTCCATGGCCTTCCTTTAGTTTTTAATGTATTTATAAAAACACGTTTTATTATCTTTCACAGCAGTGGCCTAATTGAGTTCTAGGAGAAACTGGTTAGGGAAACAAATTATAAAAAAAAAATTATCAAAACAAATTTATCAAAACAATTTGTCAAAAATTTAATTTTTCAGACTTGCAAGGGATTTATTAGATCACAGTTATTTCTAGAGACTACTCTAGAGACTGAGCAGTTATTCTTTAGTCAAACGAAGGGAGTTTTGTTTATCTGGCAATGGCATCAAACAATAAGAGTATGAACTGTCCTTTTTCGGTTATCATGGTACCGGTGCTGTATACGTGAAAGGTACAGTACTGTGATAACTGAAGAATGGTGGTGCCATCACATGAGAGCTAAAAATTACCTAACTGCTCTTCTCAACTCCTGATACCTTGGAAACAACATTCATCAGATTTTGAGGGGAAGACAGGGAAGTGTCCCATTGCACAAAGGGGAACTAATCCCCTGTAAAGTAAGTATTCATATGGAAGGTTTCAGAAGAGTAGATACTAGTGTTTGAAGTGCACAGTTAAGCATATGAGACAATCCAATCACTTGTCATTGTGAGTATTTTTTAATTTTTTACCCTTTTTTGTTCTGTGAAAATCAAGCAAATGCACTAGTTTATTTTGTAAGCAGGCTGAGTTCACATTGGTGGGTTGTCACTTCTTCCAAGCTAGGTGTATGCAGCAGGGATAAATGTCAGGAGTACACATACTGAAGCAGCACATTTTAAAATCTATATTCTGTGAGAATCTGTGACTCACCAATCCTATGAGGATCTGTTCAGATAGAATGCAGCTTTTTATGCATTCAACAACTAGGGCTTTTTATGCCCTCAACTAGGGCTGTTTATAAAGGACTGGTAAATTTGGCTCCCAAGCAACTCGTTGGATACACAAGCTTATGAAGTAAATTGCAGTACTGTCATGTTCCATGTCCTTGTCCCTTCTTTCAGAGCTGTGACATCTCTGTATTTAACACTTTGACCCTGCAGAATCTGAAGTTATTTAAAAGCTATGTTATTGGCTTCCCTGTCCAGCATGGATGTGACAGTTCAGCTGGCTGTTGAGAGCATCACATGGGGACAAAGTGCTTTGGAACATGTTCATTAGAATGAGGAAACTTCTCATTTTCACAGGAGGCATCCGTTGCCTCAGCTAACAACGGGGAGTGGAAATGCAGGCAACACCATGAACAGGGCTGTCCTGAGTGGCGATGGGGCTAACAGTCTGCATGACCAGCAGCTGCTCTGTATTACCCCTTTCTTAGTATCCATATTTCACAGAAGCAAGTGCCTTTCTGTCAAGCTGAGCTTAAAATCAAATGCAGGGTGCTGGCCATCCCACTAACTCACAGAGGTCAATCTGGTAGGACAGACCTGTCTGCGTGCAGGTGGATCAGCAGGAGCCAGGGGTATGTGAAGGACAGCAACAGGAAAACCTCTTGTGCCCCAAAAGCCTGAGTGCCCCAATCCATGGCTTTGCAAGGGTTTAGGGGCTTCAAGAAGTGGGGTTAGGGTGCCTCGGCCCAGCCAAGCTGACACTTTCAGTTGCTCCCCTGACTGGGAATGCCCACCCTCAGCTCCTCAGTCTGTCTCCTCCTGGGAAGGTCTCTGGCAGGACCCGAGAGAGCAGTGGGGGGGCTGCCACTGCTAGCAGGCAAAGCCTTATCGAGGCCCTAGTGCAGCTGAACCAAGAATGCACTGCTGGTGCAGAGGTCTTCTCTCACACTGGTCTGTTAGTTGGCTGCTTTGCCCATTATTTGAAGTTCTTGTGTACTTCTTGGTGATTCTTAGCAGGCTCTGGGGGAAAAACAGCACTTAGATGAACAGGCCTTTTACTCTTGTTGGTTTTGGCTGCAAGGACACCACTGTGGCTCATGTAGCTGTCCCTGCACCTAAGGAGCAGCTCTGTTCAGATGCTGCCTTGTTCTTGCCTGAACACAGAGTGTAAATTTTCAGCAAAATAAACCTTCTTTGTACCTTTCACACCCTCCCTCAGTCCTCCAGCCTGTGCCTGTGTGGTTGGCACAGCCTGCACTATTATTTGAGGTGCCCACCCGTGACCCAGACCAACCTCAGAGCTAATACAAACCTGCTTTCTGTCACAAACCCCTACTTTCCTGCCTCTTTCTCTTCTATTTTCAGGGCTTGTACCACTTGTGCTTCCACTGCTACAAGACAAAGCTGGCCTTTTGCTGCTTCTACATTCTCCCCTGGTGTCCCCAGGCAGTCTTCCCCTTGCTTGCACCCCAGAGAGCCTTTCCCATGTATGTCGGGGCTGATATTTTTCTCACTCTGCCTTTATTCAAAAGTGAGAAGAGACAGAGATGCAGGGTATCCCAGCTATGTGCAAAGAGAGATATGGGCTGAACTGATCCCACCAACATGTTGCAGGGTTTCCTGATCACCTTTTAGGATTTTTCCCTGAGTCTCTGGCTCCACATGGCCTCTGTCATTTTTACAGTTTATTCTATGCCCTCCTTGCAGTTCAGCAAGCCACTCCTGCTGTTTTGGGCTTGGCTGCTTTCTTGTCACACTGCCAGAGCCTGTGAAAGGACCCAGCTAAGGAGAAGGCTGATACAGAGCTTGTTGTCTGTCAGCTTTACTAAAGCATTTCTGCCAGCATATGCCCATTTGGCTACTATAGCTGCAACCAGAAACCTTGCAGCTGGGGAGGCATGGAAGAAAAGGTGCCTTTCAGTTCTTCTTTTCAACTCTTAGTCCATTTGAGAGATGAGAAAGCTGGTGTCTGTGCTGAGGAAATTTATCAGTCCAGGAAGGTGCAGGAGAAAATATACCTAGCATTAGGAGCAATGTTCGCACATTCACCCTGCAGATTGCCCCAGAGATAAGTAAGATCATCCCAAGCACACACCAGTATAGGTGACACAGCCTCTCTTTTTCCAGCTCCTGCCATTTTCCTCCTCTCCCATGCATACATCTGAGTGCAGGAATAGCAGCATGCCCAGCTGAAGTGTATAAAGCAATTTTCCTCCTGCAGTTTTCCTTGTACTGCTTCACAAATTCTGTGAACAGGAGCTGCCAAGAGGCTTTCAGAGGCCTCACGATGCCACAATAGGGACAGGCTTAGGCTTTTGTTCTCCTTCTTCCCATTTTGTGGATACTTACTCTTGATTTGTTGTAATGATGTATGTGTGATTAGCTTGCAATTATGCTTTCAGCATGTAGAGCAGACAAGCCAATGTGTGAACTGGATGCCCACATTCCATCTCTTAAAACTAAGAAAGGCGCATACTGGTTGCTGGAGGAGATTAAATCTTTTTTCAAGACTGCAGACTTGCTTGTGGCCGTGACTGGGAGAGTCCAAACTTCTGTCAGAAGCAATTACAAATTTTCGTTTGTAGTCTTTTGGTGCAATTGCACGTTCCCTCTTTCAGAGAAGCCAGTAAAAATGTCTTCTTGGATGTTTTTGGTTTTTTTCTTTTTTATAGTTTTTCATGTTACTTACCCTCCAGTCAGTGTTTGTTTAGGATCAGTGTGATTATTCAGTTTCTTGTTGCCTTTCTGTCTGAAATTATGTAAGGAATTTTTTTTTTTTCTGAAAATGAGAAAAGAGGAAGAATTCTGAGTCTGAATGTAATCCTAATGAACCATTTAACTGAGAAGTGGAGAAGTCAGTAATCAGTCAGAAATCAAACACATGCTTTGGGATCTCTCTTAAAATATGCACCCAATCTTTTGGCTATGCCTGTTTATGTTTTATTTCTGCCTTAAACATTGGGCAGGGGAAAGGAGAATGATGTTTTATTTCTGCTTTAAACATTGGACAGGGGAAAGGGAGAGGTTGGTATGGGGTTCGTATGGCCCTGATGAAGAGTCAGCATCAGGAGTAAATAACTTGCCTAGCTACATTTATCTCCTTTCTTTCTTCTTCCCTCACCATTTTGTCTTGCTATATTACCAGCCATTCCTCTCTCTGCTTATACAGAGAGTGCAGAGGTTTCAGGAGGGGTCACTAGCTACTTCTACAACACAAGCGAGAACAGTGTTTGGAGCTTGTAGCCCTTTTTCTCTGTACTAAGCAATATTTTCTTACTTCATACACCATGCTCATTGCTGGAATCTGTGTTAGTATAATGCTATGGGACTTTCTGTTTTGTTTCTTAAACAGTATTATTTTCTCTCATTCAGAATTGAGTTTCTGCGACACCTCAGAAGCTTCTTCCAGATCATGTTTAAAATTGAAACAAAGACCGCTGAGGAAGAGCACATGGGCGGGGAGAAAGTCTTAATGACATGTGTTGGCATTGGATTTTGCAACCTCAGTAAAACTATAAGATAAAAACATCTACAGACTCCGTGAAAGACAGAAAATGCTGCAAAGAGCTAATAAACCCTACCTGTCTCTGTACTTACTCTGGCGTAGGGAGACCTGTGGTGATTCCAATGCGGGGTTACCCAAGCTCACTGTGTGTAAACAATAAAGCTGACTTCAGACTATTTAGATCTGTGCTATTTATAAACTCAATGCCAGTATTCTGTGCTGCCTGGAGTGGCTCTCTGGAGTCTCAGCTGACTTGGGACTCGTTGCACTGTATTCCACTGAATGGGACACAAGTGCCTCATGTCACTGTGCTCTCAGGCCTTAATGAGGTGAGTGCTCTGGTTTTATGTATTTACTGATTTCACTCGTAGCTTTTTCTGAAAGGTTTAGATAGAGAAGGAAAACAAAAACAAGCTTTGCATTACAAAACAAATGATCACAACGGAAATATTAGATTATTGAGGTAATTGCAGAGATAATATTGGCATGAAAATTAAAGGTATGACAGCAATTCTTTGTTTATACATTGTGTGTGTGTAGAACTTGTCAGATGCTCCACTCCTGTTTACATTTACTAAATTCACAGAATTACAAAGTAGTCTGAGTTGGAAAGGACCCAGAAGGATCACTGAGCCTTAAATGAATGGACTGTACCGGGGTGAAACCCATGACCTTGGCATTATTAGCACCATGCTTTAAACAGCTGAGCTCATCTCATCTCAGGGTTGCAGTTTCAAAGGAAGAATAAAATACCTGTGTTTTATTTTTCCTAATGTTAGAGTACTGTAGAAGAGATCACAGCCTAGACTGACTTATTTTAGACTCTTTTGCAAAGATGGGCATGGGAGAAGAAACCTCCATGGCAGCTTTTGACTTATCACATATATTCTTTTTAGGCTTGTTTGGCATGCTATACACGTGGCTCACAATTAGTTGTTAGAAGCAGCAAAAACAGCTGTAGGCTTTGAGAAAGAAAAATATATTCAGTTCCACCACCATATTTTGTGCATCTGCTCCCTTTTTAAAGTGCCAGTAATGCTGTATGGGATGGATTGACAGATGCAAAAAAGTTTCTACCAGGTTGTATACATTTAGCCATGAGAGGCTTCTGATAGACTCCAGGCAAACCTGTTGAAGTTAATGCTGGACTCCTAACACAAGGGAAGAAATTTATATTTGACTTCAGACTATCCTTCATGTGTCTGAAGGAATATAAATCTGTGTCAAAAGCTGGTATATATATAGCGAGAGAGAGAGCAGATACTAGTGACTGTGTTAAAATGGTTTCACAAACTTTTTCTGATGCCACTGTAAAGTGAGCATTGCCTCTGTAGTATGTAGAATATATATTGGACCCAAAAAGGATGTGGACAGAGGTTCAGTATTTAATTACTGTTTTGTTGACTTTTGCAGGCTGTGTGAGTAATTTTTTTACTGTACTTTGTTCTTGTTGCAATCTGTCAGACATTATTTGAAAAAATAAAGTTTGGGTTTTTTTCCTAAATAAGGTTTTATTTCCCTTTAAAGCAAAAGAGACAACAACTGGGAAAGAAAAAAAGAAAAAAACCTGGAAGTCTTTCCTAAGCCCTTCATAACATAAATGGCTATCTTGAACTGATACATCAAAAAAACAACTTTGGGAGTTGCCAGAGAGGGAGGAAGGGAAAGGGTGAAGACATTCTTATAATTTATTAGCTTTCCAAAATTTGACTTGCAGCTAAGGAAATCCTAAAAAAAAACAATAGGATGTCAAATAAAATAACTTGACTATATTTTTTACATTTCAAGTTAGAAAAAGGAATACAGGCCTGAAAGAATTTACCTTGCTCCCTTCTGTTACTAGGTAATGATAAAACTAGAAATTTCATGAATTAAAATTGTCCAAAATACAAGGCACCACTGATCCAAAAGGTGAAATGTACAAACTAAAATTAAGAGCCACTAGAATAAAAATATAAAGCTTACATTAATTAAAGATTCAAGTTTGTGCCAAAGCTCCATTTTCCAAAATTTGCTTAAATAAAAATTTGCAAGTATTGTCACAATTTCAAAAATGAAAAGCTTTATTCTTTTTAAGCTTAACTATAAACCTGTGGGTTTTTCCGAATGTTCCAGTTGCGCCAGGCATAGAAACAGCAATAAGTTGCCCAAGCAGCAGCTATTATGTTACACAATTACCTGTACTTAACCTTAGTGTTAAAGGTGGACTGGTAAGCCTTAGCCCTGCTGCAAATTGCACAGCTCTACAGCACAACACTTGCTGCAACAATTCAAATCCTGTGAATTTGCTTGTTGCTTTACAGAGAAAAAGAATGGTATATGAAACTAATAAGTTTTTCCAGAACAGTCACTCTTGGGAGAAATATTAACAGTTCCAGAGGAGGTTTTAGGTAAGAACTTTCTTAAAAATTATATGGCCTTCATGTTCTGGGAAAAGTACTTATTAGAAGGAAATCCTGCAGATAAAAGCTGTTTGTTTATCAGCAAAACAGCAACTGACATCTGTTTTGGTGGTCTGATCACACAAGCAGTGAGATAGTTAATTTTAGACCTGGACAGAGGAAATTAATTTTTGGTGAAAAAAATTCATAGTGTTGGTAGCCACAGACTTTATGGTGAAGATAATTGTTACTAGGAGACACATCTTTCATCTCAGTCTGTCCATAGCAGAGTAATACTCAGGTAACTTAAATTTGAAGTGATTAGCTGTACATGAATAATCCTGTACTCTGAACAATCCATCAGTAATTTAGTTAATCCCTTTGGGTGAACAGCTCTGATAATAGAATCAAAATGGTTTCAGTTGGAAGAGACCTTACAGATAATTAGTTCCACCATCCTCCCAACCATGTTGCTCAAAGATCCATTTAGTCCGGCCTTGAACACTTCCAGGGACTGAGCATCCACAGCTACACTGAGCAACCTGCTAGAGCAGCTCACCACCCTCACAGTAAGGAATTTCTTGTAATAGCTAATCTAAACATACCTTCTTTAGCTTAAAGCCATCACCACTTGTTCTGTCACTACATGCCCTTTTAAAAAGTTCCTTTCCAGCCTTCCTTTAGGTTCCTTTAGGTACTGACTTAAAGGTGCTATCAGGTCTCCACAGAGTCTCCTCCAGGCTGTACGAACCCAACTCTCTCAGCCTGTCCTCATGAGGAGAAGAGGTGCTCAAACCCTCGGGTCCAGCCTCCTCTGGACTTGCTCTAAGAGGCCCAGGTCTTATTTTGGGGTCCCCAGAGCTGAGAGCACCACTGCAGGTGTGGTCCCATGAGAGTTGCAGTCACAGTGGTGACATGAAAAGTATTTGTAAAATATGCCTTTACCTTGCACCTCCTGCCAATTTTGTAATACCTGTTGTCAAACTTTCTTCTATGATGTTATGATTGTAGTTTGACTGCACC
Organism: Hypocryptadius cinnamomeus; assembly: GCA_013400635.1. Taxonomy (NCBI): domain Eukaryota; kingdom Metazoa; phylum Chordata; class Aves; order Passeriformes; family Zosteropidae; genus Hypocryptadius; species Hypocryptadius cinnamomeus. Next base: position 23,815 of record VYZP01008107.1, on the reverse strand, counting down.
TTCTGCGGTTATGTCAGAAAATCCATGCTAACTTGCTGTAGCAAGTTGCTGTAGGACAGCTTCTGGAGCAGAAGAGATTATATTGGGAGCAAAATTGTTTCATTCCAAGTGCACTTTATCAAAGGCATATGGCTAGAAGCCGGT